>JAFVLL020038800.1:0-67744 GCA_021397915.2 Tor tambroides
TGAAAAAAAAAAAAAAAAAAATCACTCAACCCAAAAATGAATCGATAGGATAGGATGAATTTCCACTAAATGCCAAGTTAAGGCAACTAGTCTGTTTTGAAAACATTTTTTGTGCACAATTCTATCAAAATGAATGCACCTTCAAAAGTGATGCAGTGTCAATGTCTTTGCCAGACCAACAAAAACAAACTGTGACACAGATGACAGCTGAAATTCACTGTATTATTTTAAAAACCACATAAATATTTGTGACGCACTGATCACTGATACAAAAGAAAAGCATCATCTGACTACATCTGACTAAAAAACAAACAAAACTGGAAGAGAAAAGCAACTCATTGGCCTGCGAGGCACACCCTCAGGCAGAGCGCTGGAGACGGGCCATTGGATGCTTTTCACATTGAGCTCAAAGATCTTGTTAAAACACTGGTGCTAAACTGCTGTCACAATGCTACGTCCTCCCTTTGTCTGCACACTACTGTGTACCAGACATGCAAACAGGGGAAAAACATCCTATTGTGAGATCCCATTCTGGATCAAAGATAAACCTCAGCTTGTCAAAACATACATTTACACTCACTAGCTGGAACTGAAAAGCTGGAACAGACCACAAAAGTGCCCATCAACGGTCTCTAATCACATTAGAGAGTAGTGCAAATCTACAACACCATCTGAAGCATTTTAAACAAGCTTCAAACTTCAGCGTACAGAGACGTGGCTTCAAAAAGCATCAAGTGTCCAATGTCATGCCCCTTGTTCAGCTTCTGAACGCGGAACTTGGAAAGAGGAGAGGCATCAATAATATGGCTGATCAAAGCTTGGTAGTGTGTTACATCAAACAGTTAAAGTCTTTCAACCACCTCTTTTCATCTATTTACACTTCAGCATCTGTGTCATAATCAAGCTCAGGGTGGAAAAAGAGGGTCGACTACATTTTTATTTAATGAATTTAATTAATTCGTACATCTGTAACCCTGTGCTTAACAGATGCTCTGTGTTTTTCTGATAGTGCAGCACCAGTAAACACAACATGTGTCCCCAGCTCACATTATGTGACTTCAGTGTGTCTAACCACAGTAAAGGTTTTGTGTGATATCAAAGAGGGTTCTGGTGGTTTCCTGTAACCATCAGCCGATATTAAGAAGCTTTGACTATAACACTTGTGAATTAGACCAGATTCACTATCTCATACAACACTGATTTTTCAGTATTGGAACAAAATGGGACACAAAATCGAAAAAGCATAGTTTACATATCAAGGAATTATAATTATAAAACAATATGTGCACATGTTAACATACTCAGATTCAAAAAGAATGAGCCATTATGCCATACATATTTATTATAAATAATGACAAATCCCACACTTTAGTGTATGAATGATTTGAGCATACAGGATGGTTTCTAATTTTAAGCAGCATCTATTGAATTGTCACCACAACCACACAGAATATAATTCAATACTGACAAAATATTTTTCATAGCATTTGTGTATCAGATTACTCATTTTTCTCTGGTGCCAGTGACCTGCTACTCTTAAAATGACAGAAATTATCTAAAAAAATACCTTCATAAAATAAATCTTCAAAAAGGTGTTAATATCATGATTGTGAAAGAAAAATCACACAATTACCTTAAACTATTAAATAAAGAAGTTAAATGTCACTAGAGCCTGTGTGATATTGTTGAACTTAAAATGAAGGAAGTTGTCTAACAACCCCAATTTTTTTTTTTTGTATGATGGTTTGTAAATATCATGGTTGTGACAGAAAAAATGTAAACAAAATTATTTAACTTACAATTATGTACAAAACTTTTTTCAAAGTCCCACCAGAGCCTGTGTGATGTTATTGAACTCAAAGCAAGTGAAATATTAGAAGACCTTCAGGATGAAGGCTGACTTTGATAGCACCTGAATTATTTATTTAAATATCTGACATGATAGCTTAATAGCTTAAAAAGACGTAATGGTGTGATTAAGTCAAAAACGGAAATGTTGCTATTTTAAAAACTAATGTCGGGCAAAGTTGTGAAACCTGTTCTGTTAAATGTGTCAAGATCAGCGAACTGTGCTGTAGTTTATCCTTTTCATGCATCAGATGAGATCAGCCTGAGATTTCAGTGATCGGAATACTAGTCCAAAAAGCCAATGATCGTCGGGTTCCTGTGAGCGAGTGTTTACAGTAGAAGTCAATTCAAATCAAATACATATGGTCGAAACAGTTGGCCTCCAGCATAGATGCTGATTTAATGACACGCCTGAACAATCGACAGCAGCAAACTGAGCAAAATATCACATATGACTGAACCCTCGTGAGTCGTGAAATCGTGGGAAAAATCATCGCTTCATTCACACAATCTCCCTATTTTCCATCATACTGATTTATAGGCGACTTATATAGCAAATCAAGTTGTATTTGCAGTTTCCTGTAAAGTAATATTTAATTTACATTGCTAAACTAGTTGAGTGGCTAACGTTTAAGAGACACCGCGCGAACCCCTCGTGTCAAAACTTGTATAATTTAAAAAAAAAAAAGAAAAAAAAAGAAAAAAGGACTGAAACTTACCTTGTCCCAGCCATTCTCCTCACATTGTACGGTTAAACCACAAAAAGTATAAAGGGAAAGGGTAAAGACGGTAAAACTTTATCCCCTAGGTCTGTCGAACGTCCTGCGCGAGTGCTTCGTGATGTGCATTGAGTCCCAAAAGCTGCTGCGCGCGCGTGAGCAGGATGGCTGGGGGTGTCTTGTGGCTACCTCTCTCTCTCTCCACCCCTACACACACAGATAGAGCCACTACGGTTTGCTATACACAGTAATTGTGACGCCCAAAAACTTTAGTAAAACAAACTACACGCTTTGGAGAGTTTAGGTGTTGGGTTACTACACGACAGGTACAAATTCAGGTTGAGTTGGATTCATATGTTTGATTGCCTGAAGGAATTTATATCGGATTATTCAAACAGCGCCACCTGCTGGCGAACAAGGTAACATGTTGTTAACGAGGAGCACACACTGAAATGTCTTTCAGTGATGCTATAGCTACACTGCTTAAAAGACACAATGTATGCATGATGGTTTAGGTTTAGGCTATCTGGTCTCCCAGCCTAGCCAAGCTGGTTTTAGCTGGTTTAAAATGGTCATCCAGCCTGGCCAATTAGGTGTTTAGCTGATTTAGCTGATCAGTCAAATGGCTTCCTGTCAATCTGGCTGTAAAATGTGATTGATTGATTGATTGATTGATTGATTGATTGATTGATTATTTATTTAGTTAGTTTGGTAGCAGGGTAAAAGAAATCATAAGAATAGTATCCACATATAATCCATTTATAGTGCGATCCACACCCACAGAAATCTATTTTATAAGTAAAAAAAAGTCAGAAAATTCATAACACTGCTGAAAATAGCTGGTTTAAACAGCCAACAGCGAGGCCAACCTGGCGGAGAGGTACAGAACAGTAAACTAGTTTTAGGCTGGTTTTAGTTATTTTTCCAAATTTCTGTTTAAGTTGTTTTTAAGTTTTTGTGTTCTTTCTGAAAAAAAAAAATGATGGGGAATATAAAAGAAGTACACATGGGTATTTAACACTTTATTCACCAACTACTACATCTTCATTGTTTTCCAAATTTCAAGGCAAAGGAAAACAGCAAAAAGTAAGGAATTGGTTGACAACTACACAAATATTTGAAATTTCATCACTATCATAACACATTACTCAAACACTGTTTAGTATGTTATTAATAAGTGCATTCAAATAAACGTAAAACCTTTGTTAGACTGAGGGTGCTCTCCTTTCACAAAGACAAACTCCCGTATGTTCAGTCTGGTAAAAATATTCTAATATTTACATTAATTGCACATACATTCAAATACATACTATGCAGCATTCAGTTCCAAGTGTTAACTTACAGTAGCACCATGTTTCAAAAAGTAATATTTCCATGAAGAGAATCACACAGGTTGCAGGTGACATTAACATCATTATAGCACAACATGTTTAAAGTATTATGACGTTTCCTTGGGATTTTCACTTTGAGAGTAATATTACAATATCCACAGCAGCAGAGAAGTCAGAGCACACCGGCCCTGCGTTTAACACAGTATCAGAGTCCCACAGTCTTACAGAAATGATAAAGAAGTAGTGTGTTTACTGAAAAATAGATGACAGGTTCATATCTTGACGATGAGCCATGTGAGTTTTCTTGTCTTATGAGAGCAGTGAAGGTGATCGATCTTAGCCACAAAATGTTACATGCTTGATTGGACAGAGACTTGCTCATCTCCATCAAAGTCTATTATGGTAAAAAGTTTCCATGATGGAAGTCTTCCATTAAAAAGTTCACAAAAAATGTAGCGAATCAAAAAATGTGAATAGAAACATAAATGAACTGCATTGAGAGAGAAACTGAGATGACCACACCGATACAACTCCACACTTCATTATAGCTAGACGTTTGCAGAGTTTACTTGCTGTCCTCGGGTCAGGAGTTCATCGGTTCACATTCCTCACCTCTGTGCATCCTTCACAGTGGATAGCAGAGACAGATCTAACCTACCCATCCTTCCCAAATCTGGCCCCTGAGTAAACACAATAACAAATCTTCAGGTTTGAGCAGAATATGAACAACATAAAGACAAAAGAAAGTCAAGTACAAAATGAGGACAATGTGTAATTATGGCAGTGGGACGCTCTGCACCATTCTGTATTCTGTTAACACACTTTTTTATCAGTAATGAAGGACTCTTGTCGTCATGTGCGCATCTAAAGGAATGTCAGGAGAATTGAAAAGCTGCTCATGCGGCGAGGGACAGCATGAACATACACTGTGTGACAGAGGGAAGAGGGCTACTGAGGATTAGGGCTGATAACTGGCTGGCTGAATTATATTAAGCAGATGGTGTGTACAACAAACTCACATTGATTTGGAGGACGGTTTCTTCACTTTTGGCCTCTTCCGACGATGAAGAGGCCTGAAGCATGTGGAGCGCGCACACACAGCACCCCACGCCAGCAAAAACACAAACACATATAACAAAGATAAGAAATAGTTAAGATAAAAAAATATATAAGAAAAATCTTTATAGTAGTAATAAATATAAACGTGTGTGTGTGTGTGTGTGTGTAGATATTTATATTTATTAGTATAGATTAGTACAATTAAATAAAAATATTGTAATGATAACAAACATATAAGATTTTTAATTTTAAAAAAAAAAAGTTTCTTAAGCTCACAAAGGTTGGATTTATTTGATCAAAAATACAGTAAAGAGATCATGATACTTTGCTGAATAGAAAGAGCTTTATTTATGAAATAGAAATTGTTTGTAACATTATAAATGTCATTACGGTTACTGATCAATTTTATGTTCTCTTGCTGAATATATGAATTACTTTCTTTAAAAAAAATCTTACCCTTTATCACTTCAGACCAGTTGTACACACACACACATATGTATTAATAATAATCCTTTTTATTTAGCCATTAAAACAGGAATGAAGCCATACCTGTAATCGTACAAAGAGTTTCTTTCTTTACCACCTATAAGAGATAATGATGTGTCATTGGGTTAAAGATTGTGTGTTTACAGGTATTATGTTGAAATGCAACATCAATGCCAAAGCATTCATCACGTGGCATGACTCACCTGTCTCCTGATTGCACTCTTTGTGACCTTTGCAGCTGCGCAGTTTCATGAGCTGCTGGTGCATGTGATTCACTGCATCACGATCAAGTGTGCTCACAGCATTTATCAGCTGCACAGAAAATAACAAGAGTGGAGATGATGATGGTCCCCATGATTATGTGAAATCTTTTTTAACAACTAAAAAAGTCTAAAAGAGACCTACCTGATAAGGGTCTGTGTTCAGATCAAAATACTCTAGGAAGCCAGTGGCAAACTCACAAAATAGGAAGTTGTGTGTCTCATTGATAGTCCTCAGACACCAGTAAGTGTTATTGTTGGCACTGGTGCAAGCACAAAATGGCCCCACTGACAACACAAAAAGATAACATAAGTGAAATCACATCATGATTTATGAAAAAACAATGATGTGATATGCTATGCTCTGCAGTACTTGTCCAGAAGGGGGCGGTCTGCCAGTGCTGGTTATCATGGGTGAAGCAGGTGAGGCCAGGCATGCTGCAAGTGTCATTATTACGGAGGCGCTTCAGAAGCTTCCTCAGCTTTTTCCTGCGTTTCTGCTCTTTCATCAGCCACTGTTTCTTATCTTTGGAGGTCATTCTACTAGATTAAAAGAACAGATATCTTCACTATCAATAGTTATCAACCGTCAACTGTAGATTGTAACATTAGTGGTAAGGCGTTAATGTGCCTTCCTTCAGCTTTATGACAGCTGATGAATGAAAACCTACTTGACAGAATGCATCCGGCCTGATTTGAGTTTGAACAGTGCCCTATTGTTGTGTTGATACCTTTAAAGAAAACATTACACCATTATGTCAAATGTGTGATCAAGCCAACACTTAATGAAAGCAAGAAAACCTTTATGTAAAGGTGGAGGCTTACATGTTTTGGCTGCATTCACACTCTTTCGGTCGAACCTGCTTTAGATGTCCTTTCACCTCTCTGAGATTCTTTATTTTGGTCTGCAATGTCTCAATCTATTCGAAGAGCAAAAAGTATTTAATAGTAAAATCACGGTTGTTTGTTTTTATTCAGATTGTTTAAGAACAACTTCATAATCTTACCTCATGCTCAATGTGTAGTTTGTGATCTTTCCATGCTTGTAGAGATTTATATAATCCACCATCACACCTGACCGTGTCGTTCATCAGTATTGAGCATCTAAACAAAAAAGTAAAGTTCATTTTTCAGTTGTCTATCTAGGATTTAAACAAGTAAGTATGGTTATTAGATTATCACTGATTATAGTTGTTATCATACACAGTAACAGACTATCTGTGCTGTACCTGTAGGTGACTTTAAGAGCAGCAGGTGGCTTGAGGGAGTTGAAGTTGTTGTCTGTGGGTCCCATTCCGCTATATTCTACATTCTCTCCATACACGGCCTGCTTTCTGCCTAGCATGAGGCTGTTGTTGAGGGTGAGGGGCTGGTAGCCTTTCTCCAGGTCCAGAGTGTAGACATTTGAGTCCAAGTGATAAGAGACAGAACGAGCCCAACGATTACGTGGCAAACTCTTTTTGGTCTTCAACTCTGGAATTAACATTGAAATATTGCTTACAGAATGTTACTATAGAATTATTTCTCAAACTGCTATCTGCTACACCAGTATCATAAATGCATGCATATGAATATATTCAACCACCAGATGGAGACATTTGTACTGAAAAGAACAGGTGCTTTTATATGTGTATATATATATATATATATATATATATATATATATAGGTACTTTTTTCCAAGTGGATATATCACCATCCACTCGGCAAAAAGTACCACTCAGATTCTGCTAAATATTTCCTTTTTGTCCCATAGAAAGAAAGAAAGAAAAAAAGAAAGAAAGAGAAGTAATATTGTACAATATAATTATTATCTAAAATAACTCTTTTCTATCTGAATGCATTTTAAAATATAATTGATTTATGTGATGGCAAAGCTGAATTTTCAGCAGCTATTACTCCAGTCTTCAGTGTCTCATGATCCTTCAGAATTATTCTAATCATTCAGAAATATGCTGATTTAGTGCTCAAGAAATATTTCTTATTATTATCAAGGTTGAAAACAATTATGCTACTTAATATTTTTGTGGAAACTGATACATCTTTTGTAAAATGATAAATGTCACTTTTGATCAGTTTAATCCTTGCTTAAAAGTATTCATTTCTTTCTTCACACACACAAACAAAATCTTACTGATACCAAACTTTTAATTGGTGGTGAATAAAAGCATATTTTAGTATAGTAGAGTAGATGATGTTTTTGGGGAGCACTTAAAAGCATGAAATGAACCCATTAACAATACATTTCAAATCACATACTTCCAGGGGTTCCTGCACCAGATTAGCAATTGTCACTGTGATAAATGGAAATAACAGATACCAAACAGATATCTTTCTTTAGGCATTATAACCCACCTTTGAACTAACCATTTTACATTTTGACTGAACTATGTTGATTCACTTATATCCATCCACCAAAAAAATTAAATAATAATAGGTCTTTTCTGAAAACAGAAAAACAGCCTTCTTGCCATTTAACCACTAACCAAGCAAGAACAGTATAACACTCTCAGGACCAAATGTGTGAAACTATAGAATGACTCACTCTTTTTAGTGACTCCCTTCTTCCTCTTGACAGGTACGGTGGGCTCACAATCACAGTGGTACGATGCGGAACGAGCTCCATTGATCTGTCCCCTGTTGGCAGCCATCAGACCCAAAGCACGAGGTGCATAGAGACCTGCCATCCCTTTACACTTATACAGCCTCGGCATGCCAGTGGGACCCTCAATACACTGCCACTTCTGCACAGAGGAGGAGCGGTTAGTTAGAAAGCGCTAAACAGCAGGGAAATCACTGGAAATAGTCAAGGGAATATGCAGTGTAATTGAAAGTGAATATTTACCTGGCCTGATTGCTCACAGGGTGTCTGGTATTCAGCTCTTTGACACAGGTCTCTGACCCGCTGATACTTTGGCAGCGAATTCTGTTCCACCTCTTTGCCATCTGCTAGCTTATGCAGAGGCTTGCTGTAGATCGGAAAGAGATCACATCAGGTTGCCACCCAAAAACAGCAAAGAATTAGATACAGCCCCTATTTGAAACACGCAGATGTGTCTGATGTCAGTGTGCCATCTGGTGCCTCTCTAATGGAGCCATGTCTAATCAATTTCTGGGGTTAAAAATCTTTTTCAGAGCGATACAGTGTAAGAGTTTGTGATACGGCGATCAATTAAAAATGCATGGGTTCATCTGGCCTGATCAAATGTACTCACCCCCTCTCCACCAGGAATGAATCCCTCCATACTTTCGCCTTCTTGTAGGAATGAAACCTGGTAAAACTGAAAGAATATGAAGACAAAAGTCTGGGATTTTGAATGGCGAGAATTAAATGTTTATGTTGGTGTAGTTTGTCACTTTAATTTATATAGTGCTTTACACAGTACAGATTGTTTTAAAGCAACTTCACAGTAATAAACAGAAAAATAACAATCAATTAACTTCTTTAAATATGAAACCAATTCAAATTCTGCTGTAAAGCAGCTCTAAAAAGACAATAGTGTCATTCAGCTCAAGTCAGTTCAGTGCTGGTTCAGTTCAGTTCAATCACTGTGTAAAGTTCATAAATTATAAAAAAAATTCAGTTATAAGCTGCTCTACAGAAGGGCAAAATTCATCAATTTTCAGAAATTCATCAATTATGGAACCAATTCAATTCAGCTAAAAGGCAGCTCTACAGAAGATAAGTGTGTCATTATCCAGCACAATTCAGTGAGTACCTGTTGACTGGTCTTTCTTTTTCTAACAGCTTGAGGATGGACTTGCCATCCATGTCCAAGGGAATATCCACTCCGGCCATGTCCAGTAAGGTAGGGGCAAGGTCAATGTTCAGGACCATGTGAGGATTACTGCAGGAGATCACAAACATGGAATCAATAATGTGTTATTTTTAGCATTTCACTGTGAAGTTGTGAGCTTAATATCTTTGACTCACATGGCACCCGCATCCACATTAGGGCCTCTCAGGTAGAAGGGGATTCGAATGTCAAATTCATATGGCATTGATTTACCCTTGACCAATCCAAACTGGCCAATGTGATAGCCATGATCAGACATATAAATGATGAAGGTGTTATCCAGCTCCCCAGTTTCCACCAACATATTGTAAACCTGTGGGGAAAAAACAGGAAACAGCATTTTACAATATCTAGGTTAGTTTTTATCATTTCTACTTTTTCTACATTACCACCTCAGGTGTGAATTTTCTAATAATTCTATGGCTCGTCATCAATTATTCTTTACGTAACTTACAATTCAAGTGTCTAATGCATTTAATTGATAAAATATGTATATTGTAATATTATAATTTAAAATAGCTGTGTTCTGTATTAATTTTAAAACAGTATTTATTCCTGTGATTATTTACTGACTCACTCATAAAGACAGCCACTTCTTGCTTTGTTTCTGAATAAATCTGTTTTTGAACGAATTATTCAAATGACTCACTTGCAGTGAGTCACCTACTAGTGTAATGATAGAAACTGCAGAAACTGCAGAGACACTGAAAAATTTGCACTACTAATGGAGTAGTGCCAGCACTCTTAGAATGCCACAATGACAGAGAAATACAAGCAATGAAACTATTTTTTGTATATGTGCTATATTGTTAAGTTAGCATGATCTGTGACCTTCTCAACGCTGTCATCCACCGAAAGCAGGGTCTGTAGCCTCCTTCTCTGCAACATATTGGTGAACTGCATGTGCACAGGCTTCATGGGTCCTGTGTACCGCAGGATCCAGTGCTTGTCTGGGTTTGGGGCATGGTTGTAGCTTGGGGTTCTGTGTGGGACATTTTCAGAATTGTTAAAACCTGTGACACTGAGAGATTTTACAAAAAATTTTTATACACTTTACAGTCCATAAATAAAACTTAACATTGTTGCCAAGGGAATTTAGAGTCACAGTCCTAATTTTTGTGCAAATCTTGAGGGTACAAACATCTGTGAATGGCAAAGCTTTGTGTGTAATGCATTGTGTGCTGCTTCATGGTGAATAATACTGCAGAGGAATTTCATGGTGTCGCGGATTGAAAATGTCATTGTTGCAAAATTGTGCATTGTGCTGAATTCTGAAGTCCTGTTTCATATTTTAATAAGCCAATGCATTGTCATATTTTGGTTTGTGAATATCCGATTTGCATAAAGTTGCATGCACATACCAGCTGCAGCTTTAAGAATGAGCAACTAAAAACGATCATTAAAAAACAATAAAATAACAGTAAACTTGTAATTGGGCTTGTGTTTCGATAAAGTCGTATGCTAATGTAGAACTTTTATGAAATATAAAAGTTGCAGAGTAATCAAACGCAAACCACAAAGCAAACAAAAATAACAGTACATACACCAGCCATGGGGTTTATACCTCTAATGGGACCTAAGAATGAACACTTATGCAACGAATAAATCATGATATTATAATAATAGCATATATCTCTCTTGAGCCTACTATGTAAACTCATTTGCCGGAGGCGCTATGGAAACAATTACTGTACACAGAATACATACTCAAACCTCCGTTCCTGCAATAAACCAAGACCAAATAAGTCATAAGAGTTGGTTCATTAAAAGTAGCTAGTGTGAAATGAGAATAGTGGCTACAGTACTATACAGTGAGCATTATTTATTGGGCGGTCGTATCTAAAACGGCATGAGAACATTTGATAAAGTGCTGAAGACTGAAAAATTGATACTGAATGAGATTTATGAGACCACATAAAGCTGTTCATGCAGACTGAGAATTCTCTTAGTGTGTGTGTGTGTGTGTGTGTGAGAGAGAGAGAGAGAGAAAGAAAGATGAAGAGAAACAGAGAGTCTTACATGTGTTGAGATGCATTGGGGAAGGTGCTGCTGTACTGAGGTGCTGCATCCTCCGGCCCATGAGGGGCAGCGTGGCTCAGGACCATCATCACAGGCCTGTGTGGGTACATTCTCTTTGACATACGAAAGTAGTTGATGCTGTCGTTTGTGATTACATCAGTAAGATAGTCCTGTAAAAGAAACAACATTAGTCTCTTATGCATACCAAGGCTGCATTCATTTGATCAAAGATACAATAAAACAGGAATATTGTGAAATATTATTGCAACTGAAAATTTGAGGTTTTTAATTTTTTTATACGTTTTAAGATATAATTTATTCCTGTGATGGGAATGTTGATTTTTCAACAGCCATTACTCCAGTCTTCAGTGCAACATGATCCTTCAGAATTCATTCTAATATGTTGATTTGGTGCTCAAGAAACATTTATTATCATTATAAATGTTGAAAACGGTATTATTTTTGTGGACAATTGATATGATCGAAATTTGATATGATGCTTATACATTGTACAACCCTTAATATGTTGGGTAAATATTGTGAATGAGCAGAACAGATCTGATAGTAGTACATGCCCTACTGTAGGAAATATGTTTCATCACACAATGTTCAGTCATGCTCTTTGAAAAGATACAGCAGACAACCTTTGGATACTCTGTGCCATGCTTTTCTCGGATACCGTTCCGGCACAGTGTGTAGTTGTAGAAGCGAGAGTTCTTCACCAGTGCTACCCATTCTCTCCAACCAGGAGGCACATAAGAGCCATTGTACTCATTCAGGTACTTGCCAAAGAAGGCTGAAACAGAAAGCTTTTATTTTGAGACCAGAAAATGGCAGAAGCACAAATGTCAGACAGGAACAGTTCACCCCAAAATTAAAAGTGGCTGAAAAATGACTCAGTCATAAGAACACATTTGGAGAAATTTAGCATTGCACTATTTGCTCACCAATGAGTGAATGGGTACCGTCAGAATGAGAGTCCAAACAGCTGTTAAAACATTACAATAGTCTACAAGTAATCCACTCAACACCAATTCCTCAATATCTTGTGAAGTGAAGAGCTACATCTTTGTAATAAACAAATCCATCATTAAGACATTTTTAACTTCAAATTGTTGCTTCTGGCTAAAATATGAGTTCTCTATCCAAAATACAGCTTTCTCCAGTGAAAAATTCAGCTTGTCTGGATCAGGAGAGAAATATTCACCAATCAAGCAATGTTTACAAGTGAAAACAGTTCTAAGCAAATAGGTCTTTTTCATTGTAGAAGGCGTTATGAATTAGGTATTTTGGCCAGAAGCAACTGTTTAAATTTAAAATGCCATAATGATGGATTTATTTCTTATAAACACAGTTTTTTTGTTTGACAAGACATTAATTGATGGACTGGAGTTATGTGGATTAATTTTGTACTATTAAGATATTTTTAATCAGCTGTTTGGACTCTTAATCTGACAGCACCTATTCACTGCAGAGGATTCATTGCTGAGCAAGTGATGTACACTTCTCCACATCTGTTCTGATGAAGAAAACTCATCTGCATCTTGGATTGCCTAAAATTCCAGCACATTTTCATTTTTGGATGAACTAATGATTTAACCGAAAGCAATTTGTGAATGTAGTTCAGTGTTGAAAAATACTGCACACAAATACGTGCTGCCTACTAACCCGTCCTGTAGCCTGAATTGTTGAGGTGAACAGCAAAAGTGTGAGGTTCATGGTGGGCCTGCCAGGACGGTGATGAGCAGTTCTCATTGTTGGTGTAGGTATGGTGGTTGTGCACATATTTCCCAGTCAGAATGGAAGATCGAGAAGGGCAGCACATCGGAGTGGTGGCAAACGCATTGGAGAAGTGAGTGCCTCCCTGCATCATTACACGCTTTGTTTTGTTCATGGCCTGCATTGAGCCTTTAGGGAAAAATGGGGAATATATGTAGATTCGAAAAAGAGGGAGACAGAGATCCAGATTGTTTTATGTAACAGATGCTTGACCATAAATTTCCTCCCTAAAAGGGTTGGAATGAAAAGCCTGAACAAAGACCAGCAGCAAGGCCATTATGTTGCCACTTCAGTGATTAAAGTGCCAAAAAACGAGTAAAAAAACAGCATGTTTGGCACAATGGACCTCAGCAGTTGGCCGATGCTACTGGACTGAGTGTGTAAGATGCCCTTATGCTAAGAAAAGAATAAAATGATATGATAATGAATTGTGAATCATACTCTGTATAAACTCACATACTCACAATCAAACACAAAAACATGCCCACATACAGAGAAACACAGATGGGAAACGCACCGAGTTCAATGTCCTGGTCATCAGTAAGAATGAGAATGATGTTTGGACGAACGTTTCGGCGATCCCTCTGAAGACGAGACCGCAGTCTCTGGCCAGTGAGGTACGTGGTTCCATCCGAGGGGCAGAGGAAAGTCAGGATGAAGACAAGGAGAAGGGTGGCCGGTCTCCACCCAGCTGCCATGACTTTAACCTGTCTTCCACCTCCCACACTTGTTAGAAAGATCACAGTTTCTTCTCAACCTGGAGAACAAAACAAGACTTTTTACAGGGACCATTTAGGGACCACCCTAAATGAAATGGAAATTTTTCATATATTTTAGGTTTCTGATATCACAAACAATGTCTTCAGATTTCAGAACCAGCTTGGTTTCACAATATATGGTCTATTTGACTTGGAAAGGAAATTTTATGTTTTCATAGTACAGCACACTCTTTTATAAATAAACAGATCAAAAGTGAAAGTAAAGACATTTATAATATTACAAAAGATTTCTATTTCAGTTAAATGCTGTTATTTTGAACTTTCTATTAATAAAGGAAAAAAAAAACAGATACATAGCATTAACTCAAACTGGCATTACAGACAGTGGCACATACACACACACTCCTTCTCAAATGACCCTCCACTTCTACTCCTTTGGGGTTTTGGTCACCACTGGCAGAGTAACTGAGGAGCTTGTCCATATAAATGATCTTATTTATGATGCTTGGCATTAATTAATCATTAATGATGCATAGAGACCGACTCATTCCCGAAGTGTAACGATCGGCTCGGTTGAACACATGGCAGCTGGTGTGGATGCTAATGACAGCGGGCTACAGGCCAAAACGAGGGTGAATGATACGGGCCAAAGGTTAGAAGAGGAAAGGGTCATTATTAGAGAAGAGAGTTGGGTGTTAATGGATTGGAAAAGGGTATGTGATGTCTGATACAAATTAGTTATGGGAATGTGTAGATGCATGTTTAGACTGACCTCACAGCCAGAGCCGGGGCAGTTTTTAATGCAGGGGAAGGGACTATTGTGAATTTATTTTATGGATTTTAAAAAGAAAAATAAGCCAGAAATTAATAATATGCACAATTATTAACATGAATGAGAAAAGTGACAATTGTTAAAAATGTTATTTAGCATGGAATAAACCCTTGGCTAAATACATAAAATTACAATAAATCTTGACATTTAAAAAGTTTTGAAATGACAGAATAATTGTCATTAATAATGAATTTTGAGTTCATCACACAGCCTGTATTCTATTGCACATATATTTACTTGGCTGTCCTATGCATAACTGTTTCATTGCATTTTATTATGTAAATGTTAAACTGTTTTCTCATAAATATCCATCAGAACAAACCAATTGAAAACCACTGATTTATTGTGTAATCACTAAATTTGGCAAATTAAAGGTAAAATTGCTGCCTTTTATAAACACCACAATTATAGACCATTGTTTGTGATTCACTGATGCCAAAGAGAGACATTTTCCTCTGTGAAAGCAGCACTTCACATATAACAAGATGTAAATTGCAGTCAAATCAGTATAAGTGTAAAACACTCCACCTAACACACCAGGATTACTGGATAAAACCCACAGCAGTTGTTCTTTGTCCTCTGAGGAGGTCAAACAAAAAAGTCTGATAACTGATAATCAAATACAATATGAGGATTTTGTAGCTTCTTTACACAGCATTAACCCAACACACCACCAACTGTGATGGGTTACATTCAGAAGGAAACATGAGCTAAGATAGGAATTACTGTTTGTTTGAGACCACAGGAAACCCATCTCCCACAGGGTCAACCCATGAAACACAAATCCACATGGAAGTATCACTCTCATGAAGCTCCATGCTAGCTTATTTTCTTAAAGCTCAGAACACACAGGCTGCAACAGCCTCTGGTGATTTCCAGAGGTTAAAATTCATCCCATCCTCCTCAGTCTCATAATCTTACCTCAGAGCGGTCAAGGCCAGGCGTGCTGTAGATCCAGGCACCCTGCGGTCTTCAGGGCAGAGGTGCTCGCACAAATTTCACCCTTCAAACTATCAGCCAAAACTTTCTGCAAGAGCTGCCTTGAGGGTCTTCCACTGCTCATCCCTGGAGCTTCTCATCTAAAAAAATTCTCCAAGGGTATTTTTAATCTGATCATATATCTTGACAGATTTCTGTCCTGCATCTACGCTCTTCTCGTCACTCTTTCTCTTTCCATTTCTCCTACCATCTCCTCTCATACCCTCACAAACACTCACACAGCTGCATTCAGTCCATGTTAATTCCCGTTCTCTCCTCCGTCATTGTTCTCTCTCAGGGGAATGGATGAGGTCTGACCTTGGGGGTCTCCTGTTTTAAATTCTCTTGGCTGCTCTGTTCACCCCGGGCCCCCCTCCTCTCCTCCTTCTCCCTCTCCAGGACTCATTGCTGGCAATTGATAAAAACAACAGCTTGAGAAAAGAGTTAAATCTTAAATAGCTCTAGCTGGACAAACAGGAGATGTTTTCATCCTTAAAAGCAATGCTAACATTGTTAATTGCGACATACTGATTGCTACAGATTCTTTAAACACTTGTATGGTGATGGGAGAGATACGTTTCAAGCAATCTAGTGTGATTTTACAGGCTCTTCATTACTGCTGCACCAGTGAGAATAATTTATGACAAGGGGCTTGAGGTAAAATGGTCCCAGTATCAGATGTTCTGTATCTGATCTACCATTCTGTATGCCAGCTTGTCCTTTAGCGCAAAGCTCCTGTTATTGCTGCTGTCAACATTTTGATCAGCTTGCATGGTAAATTGGGATGACATGATATGGTGTGGCAAACCTAGGGATATAATGAATGCCAGAATGAAAAAAAACAAAAAAAACAATTTGGACCTCAGAAAACCAATTTTAAACTTCATATCAAATTTCACTCAAAACTAGGGGAAAAATGCAATAACATTTCTCAATTTTGAGCTAGTTATGAAATGTAGAGAACATTTTTAAAATTATTATTCAAAAATATTGCCTTAAAAATGTTCCACAGAGGATTGAATATATAAAATATACAAAATACAGCAAAATATAGCTAAAACGTATTACAAAAACATTCAAATATCCCAATATACAAGTTTTTTTTTTTGATATTTCGATATACACATTTGTATGTGTGTGTGTGTGTGTGTGAAAGCTAACTCTTACAAGCAGGTTGATTTCAATAAGAAACAAACAAAATCAGACCAAAGAAAAGTAACTCTAGGAATGCAGGCACTACTGACAGTCTCATTGACAAATGTAATAATGATTTTTACGGAAGGTCTTAAACATGGCAGAACAACTGAAACCAAAAAGAGCCATTGGACACAGGTGAAATAGGGCGCACTTGACCCGACTTTCATGCCCTGGGCCTCTCAAGTACCGCCATCCGTCTACTTCCTGCCCTCATAACTATGCTGGCATGGCTTGGGGAATGTGCGTCCACCCTCCAATTCAGTATGCAAACTTTCCAAAGTCTCCTTGAATTTGCCAACAGAAGTTGGTATTCAGATGCAAATGGTCTGACAAGCCTCTTTCATGGAGAAGACCTTTATCTGCCAGCTAGTTTAAAGTGAGGTGGGGGGATATGTGGATTCTCCAGTTGAATACTGTACATCAGACCCTTTTGTGGTAGACTGTGGCCAAACGGACTTGCGTCGGATTTGGTCAGCATCAGTATCCATCATTCCTTACTTGTTTGGAGTGGAACATATAGGCCATGGCACCTACAGCAATTGATTTGTGAGTTTTAATGATGGTGTGAGCAGTTGCAGAGGGGCATTTTCCTAAGGCAAATATTGAACATACAATTATCACGAGCAAATGGTGGTTTCTACCTTGATCAGCAATATGATAAACAGCCGAAAAGCTACATGTCAGCACTGTGTGAACACAAAGGGCTTCTAAATCATACATCTCAACTAATTAGACTGGTCAGAGTCAACACCTTAAGTCCCGTAATCGTCACTGACATGTAACCCTCTGAGACACATCACACGACTATGCTGACAAGACAAATGAGAGAGCAACTCAACTCAAGTGAGAAACAATAGACGGAGGATGGCTAAAGTACCTATTTACTCTAGTATTTCAGGTTTAAGTTAAGAGCAATCAGCAACACTGTGGCATAATGTGTATTACTAATATATATATATATATATATATATATATATACTCTCAGAAATAAAGGTACAAAAGCTGTCACTGGTGTGGAACCTATTCGGTTCAAATATGTACACTTTAAGTACTAATATGTACCTTTAAGGTACCAAAATGGACCCTTTAGGTACAAACATGTACCTTTTTAAAAGGTACTGCCCCAGTGACAGCTTTTGTACCTTTATTTCTGAGAGTGTATATACACATATATATACACACACACACACACACACATATATATATATATATATATATATATATATATACACACACATACTTTTCTTTAAAATGGTAGTAAATGCTAAAATACTCAATAATAAAGCCACAAAATATTAACAAAAAGTGCTTATTAAATTTTCTGCCCCATTCACTTCCATTTTAAGTGCATCACTTTTAATTTAATTTTCTTAAAGAAAAGAAAACAATGGGCGAGTTGGAATTATTTTTGGTGGTAATCAACTTTATGCCAAGAAATGTTGTCATTCGTATTTTGAATCCAGAATATTAATTTAATAGAAGTTCTGTATAAGCACATAGAAGTTTTAAAAATGTATCACTTTAATCTTGTTGAGCTTCTTTACTGATATCCGAGAGTTTTCTGTTTCAGCTTCAAAAGACACCAAAGAAAGGTCAGAACAACCCTTAATGATCACAATCATCTGCTTGTTATCGTAGCAATCAGCTAATAACGCACAGATGAAAAGCCATGTTTTGGTCTTTTCTCTAAAGACAAATGACACTGACACAATTTTCAGAATAAAGAACAAAGGGAGGAAAAAGAAGCAAGTCATCAAATGCATTAAATAATTATTTTTAGCTGAATTAAATAAATGTGGTTTGAAATGTGTGCACTGTTGCTATTATAGGGCTAAATATCACAAAAAACTAGACAGGAACCCTAGGTACTAATAATTGTTGTTGCCCTTACTAATTGCAGTGTCTAACCAGCGACTGATTAACAAATTATATGTGCAGTACTCTGCCATCAGGAGCAAAGGAATCCAGTCCCCGTCCTTTGTATCTGTCGGCAACCATATGGCATTCACTAGGCAAGCGTGGTGGTCCTGAGCCCTGTGGCCAGTGGGGGATATTTGTGGGGGTCACCCTGGTGACTTTACTGCCCTCCGTCTGTCCTGTGACAGAAGGACAGAGGGGCCGCATACAGTGGAGTCCAAAAGTCTGAGATCGAAGATGGAAACCTGGGATTCAAAATCCAATTCGGGCCTAAAAACATAGGGAATGTTTAAAAAAAAAGTAACTTTGGAGTTCATGGAGCTTGAGTTGAAGTCCCAACTGTACAAACTATCAGCAGTGTTGTGATTGAGCCTCTGAGGGTTTCATGTGGAACCTGTATATCTGGGTCTTAAGCAACTGGTAAATGTTTCAACCGCAACAAAGTGTTTTTCCACTGCTAACCACCAGGAAAATCTTTTAGGATTACTCCTTCTGGGAGCACTGGTCCCACTCATCCTCTTCTGACAAAAGAAAGAGATGGAGTGAAAACTACTAGTTACCCCATTTGCATATTCTAATGTAGAAGGAGAAGTGTACCTCGGTCCTTAAGGGCAACTAAGAGCAGGACCATGCTGCTCATCAAAATATTCATCACATTAAAACCACAAGTAGGCTACTATGAATATATCCATAATAAAACCAGAAATGGCATATCCAAGGACATTACATTTATTTTTATGTTTTTATCTATGAAACATCTACTTTGAGTCTGTAGTGAAAGATTTGTTTGTTTGTGTCCAATGATTAGTATCAGTTTTCCATACAATCTGCTTTCTGCCATGCTACAGGATGCCAGTTCACGTCATTCATTCTCTTTTAATTACTTGCAATTTTTCTTGTCTCCACTAAATGACTTGGGGGAGAGGGGAAGGGTAATAGCCCTGACTTAATGATGATTACAGACAATATTGGTTTCTTATTTCAGTAAACTGGCTCAGTGGTGAATACAAAGAAACACATAAATCTTTATGGTCACTCAGTGAGTGACTCAAGCAGAAATAACAAGCATAACAATAAATAACAATATTTAATTAAATAAAATTAAAATAGTTATAATAGAGAAGGAAATCAAATCAAATAAATCTCAAATAAAAATAGCAGAAAATTTTGATGACAATGTCATTTAAAAAAAACATTTTGTATGAGTATGTTGCACTTTTTTGGTATTTGAATAAAAGTATTTTGTTAAAAAAGGAACTTTTGCATATCTCTAAGCAACAAAAAGTAGTGGTGTTTCTGTATTACTAAGTGTTTTTAAATGATTTGGTTGACTGAAAGATTGAATGACTCACTCATAAAGATGGTCACTTTTTTAGTTCCTGTATGAATCAGCATTTTGAACAAACCAGTCGCATGAAAGATTCACTTTTCGCCACAATAATGTAAAGAAATTAAACTATGCAAATAAAATAATCTACTTTTTCAAAGACAAACAAAAAAATATATTTTTTTTACAGTTCAAAATAACTAAAATTAAATTGTAATTGTAAATCCAAATAAATAATGAAATGAAACTAAAAACAAAAAATAGCCAATTGCCACCATTCACTAACCCTATCTTCTACCTACAAAGGAGCACTTTTTTTCACTGCAGAAATTATAATTATCACATCCATCGTCTCTGACCCCTGTGGATTCCTGCACATGAACATTAGCAGTGATTCGAAAGGGCTTCCCACTGTTAGTGTGGCCACTGTGGGGATTTTCTAACCTTCGTTGGAGATTGTCCCTGGGGATGTGCAGCTGGTTGGTATTTTCCTTTTCTGACTTTCCTCATCCTAATCCTCTTCTCATTCTCCCTTCCTTCTCTTTGTGGTTAGATTAGCAGGCTTAGTGGTAGCCCCTCCAAAATCTATACATGTTACAGGCCTCATTGCCAAAAACACACAAGGGCTTTAAGAACAGCAGGGATGGATGGGAACTTAAAAAGAGGAATTAGACAAGGTCCGATGCCCAGCACACTGACCCGAGTCTTCATAAGAAATCTCAGCTCTTCAGACATAAACTGCTTTGATTGTCTATTTGGGAAAAGAAACAACTAATGAAGTATGAAACAGTTATGAAATATGGAGCTTGAAATTTTCAAGTATTGTAGGTCATTAATAAGATAATTTTCCCAATAAGTAAAAGAACACCACATCAAGTGAACCTGCATAAAAACTACACAAAGTGAAATGAATTTGAACAATCTTTAACTAACGGACTTCTTTAAAAATCTCATTTTACTTGCACTGTGTGTGATTGTTTTTAAATTTTAGATGGTGTGATAACAAAGGCCCATATTGTTAATCATGTTTTGAGCACAACCGAGGCATAACCAGTGTCTCCAACGGCATGCTGCCCATATCAGTGACTCTCACAGCTAAAGCATTATACATCTCTCTTTCTTTTTTCAGAATTTCTCTGTTTTCATATTGGAAATAGTTTATTTAATATGCCATTGCAGCCTCTGATTAAGAAAGTACTAAAGATGCATTCCCGGACAGTTCTTTTCATTATCATTCGTTCCTGTCCTGCTGAATTTGGACCTAATAATGAGTAGTCCATATCGAAAGCAGTTTCTCACACTCACATAACCATAAACACACATTTAACAAAAATAACCCGCTGTCAGACACAAGTGCCAAATTGATAAAACAGCTGGTGAAAATCATTGTCTCATTTCCGTCACATTGTGTTTTAATTGTGCATGAATATCTTGCACAATATCATATTACCAACAACCCATGACTGGCACCCACAGATTTACTCAGAATCAAACCCTCCTGTCAATCATAGAATTCTATAAACACCCTGCCTGCTTTGTGTAGGTTTCTTAAAAAAAAGTGGTTAATTTGATAATGATTTCAGCTACCAGTAAGACTATTCTCAGCTCCATTTAACACATTCTACCATATTTAAATCCACAGTTTTCCCCTCAGAATCAGCACAAAACAAACAAACAATAAATAATGTCACTTTGACTAAAGAATAAATGCCAGCGGCTCCTTTAATTCCAACAGATCTCACTGGTAAGCCACACATCAGAGATGAGAATTAACAACTTGTGAACAATATACAGGTAAAAGAATGTCAAGGTGACAGTTAAGTCTCAGGTCACCTGCTGTCACAGCTGTTTAAATTATCTTTTTGATGTTACCATGCCTTTGATCCTAAAACCCCCTCTAATGCTAATTCACAAGAATCAATGACAAGACATGCAGGCCAAAACTTAAATCATAGCAGTTGCTCAAACAGTAGATCAACAGAGCATGGCACTAGCAACATCAAGTTCAATGGCTATTTTCACTGAAGGGATAAACTGTATACCTTAAAGGGATAGTTCACCCAAAAATGAAATTTTTATCATTAATTACTCACCCTCGTGTCATTCCAAACCCATAAGACCTTCATTCATCTTCACTCAACACAAATTACAATATTTTTGATGAAATCCGAGAGCTTTCTGACCCTGCATAGACAGCAACTGACACGTTCAAGGCCCAGAAAGGTAGCCGTGGTACTCTCGTAGAATATGAGTCGTGTAACTGACTGTTGAATGTGAGACGTCTTCTGTGTATAATGCTATGTTACAGATCCTGTCATCTGTTTACTATTTATTAGAATTGATTTATTGATTTATTTTTTGTTACACTATCCACCCAAAGGATTGCATTCAATTTCGTTGTACTAGTACAATGACAATAAAGATATTAATTCATTCATTCGTGAACGTGCATCGAATACTGACACAGAAGAAAAGAAATTGTTGAATGAAGTCATTATTTTTGTTTTCTTTGCACACAAAAAGTTTTCTCATAGCTTCATAAAATTATGTTGAACCACTGATGTCAAATAGACTATATTAACAATGTCCTTACTACCTTTTTGGACCTTGAACATGTCAGTTGCACTGCTGTCTATGCAGGGTAAGCAAGCTCTCGGATTTCATCAAAAATATCTTAATCTGTGTTCTGAAGATTAACAAAGGTTTTACGGGTTTGGAACGACATGAGGGTGAGCAACTAATGACAGATTTTTTATTTTTGGGTGAACTATCCGTTTAAATGCTATGTAAATTGTTTTAGATTTAAAAACAAAAAACTAAAAACATCTGCCAATGAATGAAAATGGAACCAGGTTTGGAAAATATGCAGTTTCCCAAGATCGTATTACACAGTTCCCACATACTGTATATACATTTAGCTAATACAGAACCTAATCATTACATGGTGGTATCTGGTTACAATAGCCACTTTTTCCCTCCATTTGATAACTGGCCATTAATGTGGCGTCACTAAAGCTCATTTCGTTAATGACGCTGTCATTGGGGCCAGTGTATGCGTCTTTTACCCTGTGGTGAGACTGGACCCTCTCAGCTGCCCCCCTTTGATGATCGTAATCTGTAATCCATAAAAAAGACTATTACCATTCCCACAATTTCCACTGCTTTTCCCCTCCATTTACTTCCCTGTTGATCACAATGGTCGTTACATTCACAAATAGACCAGCGCAGGTGGTTACCACTACTAATTGAGAGGTACGGATGGAATCTGCTTCAGGGTGGAAAGGGCTACACAAAGCTAAAGGTACTTGATGAGAGACTGACCCAACCTCTATAAAACAGGCCGTAAATTGTGATAGTGAATGACTCTACAGACACGCAGTCATGGCTTCGACATTAGGGTCAGTGGGCAGCAATAGGGGTCAGTTAATGACCCTGAATGCTCATGAGCTTATATTCTGTGGTCCCATTCCCAACATGGATGATGCCATAAATACAGCAAACTTAAGACAGAATATATAAATATAATAAACAAGATTGAATTTTAAAATCAAAGAAAGGTAAGAGGAATTATTCACTTACTATCAACATCACACATCCCCTAAGCGTCTAGTCTGTTGCTAATCTCTATCTAAACCTATTAAAGTAATTAGCAAAGCAGCGGGAGAGTTGTCCATTTTGATAACTCTCAAAGGAAGAGGGTAATTATCAGGGTTTGAGCGTTTTTGCCGGAGGAGAGAGAGACAGTTAGACTGTTCCTCTGATGACAGCCAAAAAGTGCGGGAAGAAAAAGTGCGTATGATTTCCCACTGACCTGCCAGGCTAACCCACTCATACAAACAGGAGGTTATTCATTCATCCCCATACACACTGGGATGCATGTGGCGTACCTTTGTGTGCGGGATGTCTGTTGGCACAATCTACGTAGCTTCATTGGGGCGCCTTTTTTAAAAAGCAGGCACATCGCCCAGTGT
Source organism: Tor tambroides (assembly GCA_021397915.2). NCBI lineage: Eukaryota > Metazoa > Chordata > Actinopteri > Cypriniformes > Cyprinidae > Tor > Tor tambroides. Next base: position 24,239 of record JAFVLL020038800.1, read on the forward strand.
TGACAAAGCTGGGTATCTCCTGCTGTCTGCTTGTTTCGTGTGCATCGAGTGGAAAGAATCAATTATCCCAGCACACAGCTCACTGTTTTAATATCTGACTCCTAATTAGATTGCAGGGGGATCTCCCTGGTGTGCGTAGATCAGGGTTTTTAATATGTACACTACCATTCAAAAGTTTGGGTTCAGTAAGATTTTTTAAAGAAATTACTTTTATTCAGCAAGAATGCATTAAATTGACCAAAAGTGACAGTAAAGACATTTACAAGGTTACAAAAGAAAAGATTTATATAATTCAAATAAATGCTGTTCTTTTTAACTTCCTATCAAACAAAGAATCCTGAAAAAAGGTTTCCACAAAAATAATAAGCAGCACAACTGATTTTAACATTATGAAAGCATAAGATTGTTTTCTTAAATCAGCATATCAGAATGAATTCTGAAGGATCATTTGACACTGATGAATGGAGTTCTGGCTGCTAAAAAATCTAAAATATGTTAAGTTTTAAAATATATAAGAATTTTACAATATTTAACAAAATAACTGTTTTTACTCTATTTTTGCCCAAATAGATGCAGCCTTGGGTAACATAAGGGATTTCTTTCAAAAGCATTTTTTTTTTACTTATATATATTTTTTAAACTGACCCCAATAAGAAAAAAAAAATCCAATGAGATGCAAGCTCATCGCTTTTCAACTTTACATTATTATAATGTTTATTTATAATTTACATACAATTATTTAGTATGTATTATAATATCACACAATATCATACATTAGTATTATTTTTACAGATTTTTAAAATTGACTCCATTAAGAATAAATACACTCCCATAAGCCAAAAGAAATCCCCTTTGAAACTTTAAGTCAGCCTCAACTTGTGCCCATTATGTAAACAGAAAGGTTTTATGGGGAGAGACTTAGGAAGACCAAAAGATTTTATGCAATAATGTGCAAGAATAAGAAACTTCAAGAGCTTGTTGGACATCTAAAAAAAAATCATAAAAAAAATATATATATCAACATTTCCACTATGTCTTTGAAGAGTTTTTCACTTTCTTCCAGGTGGCAGAGGCTGTTTTATCTTGCTGCTCCGAAGGCAAATTCAAAAAAGAACCTGAAAAGGGATGAGAGGTGAAGTATACACACTTTCTTTTGAAGTATATGATCATGCCTCAAACAGAATAACTGAATATATATCTGCTTCCTGTAATATCACCAAGCAAAAGCCCTTTTAGTACACAAAGTAATCAAAGCCTCAAATCCAAATCTGCTGATGGACAGCTGCGTCGATTCTTACAATTCATTAACATTGCGCTAAACCTCTAGGGTGTGATTTGTCTGTGCTCCACCTCAAGATCAACACCCCAGACACAGATGTAATTATGTACAGAACAGAAAACGCATTAGTCTTTGGTTTGGTCTTGATTATGTCCAGAGGCCAGGTCTCTCATGAAAACTCATGAAAACTGCATTACTTCATACGCTCATGAAGACATGAGATCACAGGATCCTGAGCCACTGATCTTCTCTGTCTCCCACAGTCTAGGTGGCTATTAGTGACTCTGGCAGCTATTTAATATAAATGAGGACTCAAAATGACATGACGGGCAGAGATGCTCCTGAACGTGGGTTCTTATGAGGGCTGTGCATCATTACTCAGTGCACAGCTAACTGTGTAATGGGCTGTTTGTTTGACTCACTGCAGGATACATGGCAAGATAAAAACTAATAGGCCCAGTTCTATTTCTGTTCTGGGGCTGTGCAGAAACTAGGCAACAATCCAGTCCCAAATCAGGTTTAACCGCGCTGCCACCCACAACCAATTATAGTGAAAGTAACACTAAGGAGACAAGCATACAGGAGGATGTACATCTAAATATTAAGCACTTTCTCACACAAACACATAGAGGACACTATTTCCTGAGCTAGACTAGAATATTTTCTGCAATATTTCAGAGTAGGCAGTTAATAACACAAACCATTTAACTTGGGCCTTGTATCAAATTTATGTTCTGGAACCATTGGGCCAGCGATTGAACTTCGATAAACTTGAGTGTTTTAACATCTGTCTGGGACAGACTATTAGTTTGATAAAAACACCCATATCAAGTGTTATCTAAGTCATCTAATATGGCTCATTGAATTAAACGCTTCCCTCAGATATGAATCTCTGTCTTTTCACAGATGCCAGTTACCGTGATTCACACTTAAAAGCTTACACTCGGAGTCATCACTCCACCTTATGATGACATCATGACAAATCCATTTCTCCAACAGCTGAATAGAAATAAAATCAATAAAACAACTATAATAATTTAGAATAAATGTTTGTTTTAAATTATCTAAATACATATAACCCATGCCTTAAAAAATATTGTACACATTTGCTTAGCAGTAAAATATCAGTATCAGATATAAAAACTTGGCAAAAAGGCCAATAGTAAGTTTAAAGTATTAATGTCAGAAATGTGCACATCACCACCTCATTAGTTCTAATTCATGAAAAATATGTAGCCTATGCAATGGGAGCTTTATCAGTGGTTTCAGATCAGTTCTGGTGCAGACTGGCCCTCAGGCCATGTTTGCTTGATTCCATCTGGTCCAGATCTCTCTCAGTCTATTCCAGAAGCCTTTCATTTACCCAATTAAAATCTTGATGTGTGCCTATGAAGAAGCTCCCTTGAGTTAGTGCAGTGCCCCCTTGATTTTTGGGGGTTTCTATACAGCTATTTTGTATCTTTCTAATCACCACACTGAACATTTGACAGGTTCTTAATAGATTAAACAGTAATTATTGACTCTGATGTCTGATTATAATTTGCAGTCTACATCAGCATTGTTATATGTTATAGAACAGAAATAATATGATCATTCATATACAGTAATGAGGGTGGTATTATTTTAATTGTAATACATTTTTGTATTATAATTAAATGTAATACAATTACATTTTGTGTAAAATTATTGTAAGATAACTGTGAAAGTAAAGCAAGTATAATCCAGAAATACACAATAAATTCACAGTATTTTTTTTTTAATGCACGATAACTGTGTAATGTAAAATGCCCCTCAGTCCATGTAAATTTTTGTTTTATCCCCATTCACAAATAAAGACAAAGTGCTCATCTAAACTTACAGCTACCACAGGCTATTGTGATTTGATTCTACTAGAGAAGGGGGGGAAAAAAAACTACTAGAAAGAGACAGATAAACCTGCCATCTAAACTAATTGTCCACATTCAAACATTCAAGTTAAGTTTCAGGCCAGAAAAACTCTGGTGCATGTAAGAGTAGCCAGCTAATCTGCTTTCTTTAGTGAGTTGGGAAAATCCAATTTCAGAAATCTATAATTCCATAAAAGTTAATAAGCAGCCACAAAGCCTGCTGAGCTCCTGAGGGAGTGAGAGATAGATACGGCGTGCGAGAGAAAGCCAGAGAGAGTAATGGGTAGATGTGAGCTGAAGTCTGAGCGAGACCATATAAAACTCAGTTGGGAGAACCCTGAGGGTACGTGACTGAGGAGAACGGCAAAAATGGGGGGTATGCTATTTTAAAAATGAGCAAAAAGACACAGTTTTGTATGTTGAGTATATGAACAATGTTTTAAAAACAGTACTCAATGAATATCGATAACATCACTCGGAAAACTCTATATATTCTCATATACAGACTCTCTGTTTGTCCATAAGTGCTTCTGATCACTTTAAGATCACTGTAATTTCCTTTGGTGTGCAGTTCACCATTAGTCCCAATGACTGTCACAATAGTTTCCCAGGGTACGTAATCATACCTCTGCAGCTCATCCTGAACGCTGCAGCACCTCTATTAAACTCTCCCAAGTACTTCCACATCACATCGCTGATTTTTACCTCCACCGCTTCCCTATTCCTGCTAAAATCAATTCAAAACACCTAAAGATAGTCAATGGACAAGCACGTTCCTACGTCCTCATAAAAGAAACTAGGCTGCCTTGTATCTTTATTAGCATTCACTATAAAAAGTGATTTTTCAAATTAAGTTGTAAAAAAAAAAAAAAGGTTATTGGTTTCACAATAAAATACTATTTCAGTCTTTCTACTTCAAAATTTCATGTTTAATTCAATGTGTTACTTGACATTTCTTTAAAATTAAGATAATTAAGGTTGGATATTCTTTAAAATAAAATTAAGGTTGGACTATTTTAACGATGTCCTTACTACCTTTCTGGGCCTTGAACATGTCAGATGTGTTGCTGTCTATGCAGGGATGAACGAAGATGAACGAAGGTCTTACGGGTTTGGAACGACATGAGGGCGAGTAATTAATGACAGAATTTTCATTTTTGTGTAAACTATCCATTTAGTGGGGTCCAATGATGTTTTGAAGCCCAATGGCTTCCATCGCATGGACAAAAACAACTGGAACATTCTTCACAACATCTTTTGTTATCTGCAAAATAAAGAAAGTCATACAGGTTTGGAGCGAATTCTCATTTTGAGGTTAAACTCTCTCTTTCAATGTAAATCTACAAGGGCGCCTGAATCCTAAACTCTCACATCCATTATCCAACATACTCATTTCATCTAAGCACCAATGAGCCACTTACTGCTGTTGTGACAGATGTTTATGTTACATGAGACGAGAGATGGATTCTAGTACTGAATGTTCATGGATTCTGGGAGAGAGGTGTGGTCTACAAGGGAGGAGTCTGAGTGATGAGTAATGAAACAGGTAATATTATAGCAATGGCATATTATCATTCAAAAAGCAATTGAAAACATTTACCAGTTATCTGATCTTGATGGAAATAAAAAGAAAAGAAAAAAAACGCTTTTGATTACAAATTCTGATTCTGATCTAAGATTGATGTTCTCCATATCCTTGGCAGAATGTAATTACAGATCTCGGCTGGACACCTGCCGTATCTTGGCACAGCTCTGTAATGCATTCACTGTCTCAGAGGGCACTGCCAGAGGTGCTGTACTCCAAATCACTCATCAAAGACTTCCAGTCAGCATTAACATGTAAGACGGTGGGCACCAGGCTCAAATTATACTTTAGATTCATATCAGGCCTTGTTTTGCTCTCAGCTGCTCATGAAAATGAGACTTTGTGTCTCACATAGACGTGCTCTAGGCTGGTTCGGATTTGTCTAGTGTCCAGACTAGTGTCTCTTTGATAAAAAAAAAATCACTCGGATGTTCTGGGGTGTGGTGGATGGTTTTCGTAAGAGATGTTGAGAGAAATGAGGAAGACAAAAAGAAAACATTTTACACATCCCATTTAATCTTGCTCATTTTTGTGATAATATATAAGTAGATAAATAATATGTGCACAACCTCGTTCACTGTTTATCATCATTTCATTTAAGTCTTGCATTTATTGATCTACAGAGCTCATTTGACCACAACATCCGACTCAGTTCTCAAAATATCAAAAAATATTTATGGTTAAATATCAAACCTGAAAAGTCCCAATACAACTCAACTTCTCAGCGATTTGATGGTTTAACCTTGAGAAAAGTCAATGATTCCTTACTGATTTATGTCAAATCTGTTCTTTTCTAGTCTGTCAATTGCAAGCTCTAACACACTCATTACAACTGATGACAAAATCATATGATATTGTGTGACCCGGATCATACGAAAACATAACTCTAATAGGGTTTTCCAATTACAATCATGGTTAAATTACAGATTTGGTTAGGAGTGAGAAATTATGGTTAGGTTTAAGTTTGAATTGGACAAAAATAGTGAAATATTGTACTGTACAATTATGATGACTTAACCCAACACCAACATGAGAGTTTGAGAAGACTAGGAGAAATAAACCTAAAAAGGTTTAATAAATGGAAAGGAAACCAAGAATCACAACAAACAGCCTCCTGACTATCACAACAGCAATGCGTTGGGCACTATAAGTTTATGAAAAAAATGATGAACAATCAAGAAAAAAATAATCAGAGTGATTTTACAATAATGGTTAGATATAAGGTTAGGTTAGGAGTGGGTTTTCATAGTTTAAGTTTGAAATGTATATCCATTCACCATTTTGGTTATTATTGTGAATTCTCATGACACTGGGTTGTACCTTGCATAAAATCAATGAAGCTACTGTATGACATAAGTCCATTATGTGGTCTTTCATGCGAAAACCAACAATATGGAAACTTATACTGTTACATGTAGACAAAGGAATGCAAAAATAGGTGGTTTCTAACTTGTAAGTTGGATAAAATCATCACAACATACAAGAACCCTATTGAGGCCGGGACGGACATATGCAAATGAACCCTAAATAGCTCCCACTCAGGAATTAGAAAATTGAGATCAGATTCCTTTTCTTTTTTGTGTGTGTGTGTGCTGTCAGACAGAGGTCCCAAATGAGCAGTTTCACTCAGCTCTAAAGTTACTGCTGATCTACTTTTAAGAAATCTTTGAAAAAAGAAAGAATATGCAGTGAATGCATTGTATAGAGGGTCCAAAAACCCGAGACCACTAAATCTGAGATTCAAGATGTAAACTGAATAAAAAAATAATTTTAAATTCAGCACTATTTCTAGGTCACTAATCAAAGAAGTAAATATGTGACATTGACCATGTGAACTCATTTGTACAGATCTGATGCACTAAACGTCACAGGACTTGGTCCACAGTTCTGCTTCAGACAGCAGAAGAGGAAAAAGGAGGCCAGTTGTTATGGGGCTGAGCGGAGACAGAGTGAACATTAAATAATGAATGACTAAGGCACAGATCTCTCAGCCCCCATCACCTTTGTCATTACCTCATAGCCTCACACAGCAAACACAAGCGCACACTCACTGATGCATATTTTAGCTAGCAAATCCCTCCAAACATCGCTTGCTTCCAGAGACCTACTTGACCCAGAGAGCAGTTCTTCACCATCAAAAATGCAACGTGAGTCATGTAGCATTTTAAAAGGGTGACGACAGACTCTTGTTAAAGTCCTTAAAAGGGCCAAAATCACGCATAAACCCGACTCAAGCATTGTAAGCAACTGAGGGGCAAACATCTGAGATATGAAAAACCAAGAACTATAAGCCACCAACACAAAGAGTCTAAATTGTTTAATAAATGGAAAGAAATCCAAGAATCACAACTATCTGAATCTCCCAATGCCAATGATTTGGGCTTTAAAAGACATCAATTTAGACATTTTATAAGCATTCAAGAAAAATGAATACAAAATATCAGTTAAGTAATTTCAGAATTGCAGATTTTTTGCATATTACAATCTGGAGAGTGTGGAAAATTATAATCTGCTTTAACAATGGAGGAATATACCTGTGCATCCATTACTGGTGTCAGTCTGACAGAGGTAGTGCTACAAAGCAATAATTAGGGACAAAAGGCACGTACCTCACTAATGCCCACCTCTGAATCCTTCCTGAAGAACAGAGCAACTACAGGAGGCGTTAAAGTCAGGGATGTGATGATCCGTCACCTGTTCGGTCTTCGCCAGACCACCTCTGACTTGACTCCCCCTCTGCCAGCTGTACAAGTGGGCTCTCTCATAGCCGGTCCCCTGATATAGACACACAGTGAGGTGAAAGGAAGGAGGCGTGGTTCTATAGCAGATAAATAAAAGAGGGCGGGAGGGAAAGAAGTCCCTCAATCTACAATTCAATATCGTCCACTCCCCTCTCTTGTTGTCTCTCTTTCCCTCTCTCTCACAGTTACTCTTCCCCTCATGCATATTAACACGTCCCTGTTTCCCCTTATTCTCCCACACACATGGGGAAACTCTATCACTCTCTCTATCTCTCTTTTGCTCTCCTCGAACTCTGTTTTTTCCACTCTTTCTGGGCTCTCAGAGCTGGTATTCATCCGGCAGCAGTGTGACTGAATCAGGGCAGCTCTGGCCATCTGTTGGAGCCTCAGAGTTTCACCTATTCACATGGGTTCTAAAGCTGCGGGTCTGGCAGCGACGAGAGAAAAGAAGGGGTGGGGATAAGGGATCAATCTTAGAGCAGGAGGGCAGGGGACTGGATCGCTGGGTACAGAGACAGTATTTATTGGGCTGGCAACTATCAGAAGCACTGGAGAGCAGAGGGCTGTTAACAGGGGCACGAACAAACTGCAAAGTTGAGTGCTCAAAGAAACAACTGTGAAAAAAATTGTGGGACACAATTAGATGCATACAGATGAACTTAGAAGAGTAAATAAATAAGTAAATAGAATTATTCAAATGTTTAAAAAATGAATACAAATATTTAAATGTATTTAAATTAAAATTCAATTAAATCTTTCAACCAAAGTGACATTTTTTTCATACAGGAATCAACAATTTGCAGTGATGCCGAGTTGAAATCAAGTAAAATAGACTAGACGCTACATTTATAGAAAGTGTTTTGGGTTATGGGTTAGTTAAAGAGGTGTGGCTTCAGTGAAAGGGGTCTGGCTTCATTAAGCAAGTATGAATTAGGCCTAAATGATACTGCAAACCTTTTGTTATCATTATATTCAGCATCTTTAACAGTGCTTTCTATTATGTGGCTTACTGAGAAGATATGTGCTATTCTAATCTTACAGTTTTCACATTTTAGATAATTAAACTATTTAAAAAAATTGCAATGAAGAGGCCATAATGTGTGAGACTTAGTGTGGGCTCTTTCGACTTGGACCGGTAAGCAAAAAACTTAGTAGAAGAGTGCAACAGTGCCTGTCCGCTTTTCAGTGACCTTGGTTCACAAAGTATTTTTTCTCATTGATTTGTCCCATAGGGATTTTTTTAAAAAGGGCTTTTCAGAGTTATAAGCCATGAACAAACCAGCTACGAGATGAATCACATTACAAAATTTGATATGAAGTATTTGAAAATTTGATAAAAGACAAAGGTATAAGACAATATACATAAAACTGCCTTCAAGTTGCTGCTCCCCACTGACATCTACAGCATGGAAAAAAATACTAAGGAAGTTAATGGCTGTTTGATTGTCAACATTCTTCAAAATATCTTCTTTTGTGTTAAAAAAAAAAAAAGCGAAGTTCATACAGGTTTGAAACAACTTAATAAATGATGACAGAATTGTCATATTTGGGAAAACTATCCCTTTAACAGTTTAATGAGGGAAAGAACTACAATCCCATGAAGAAATGTGAATGATATAAAGGAAAAATAATGGATAAACATAAAACTGTTGATTTTATATATATATATATATATATATATTAGGGCTGTCAAACGATTAATCGCGATTAATCGCATCCAAAATAAAAGTTTTTGTTTACACAATATATGTGTGTCTTCTGTATATATTTATTTTGTATATATAAAGACACACGCATACAGTATATATTTTGAAAATATTTACATGTATTTAAAAGTTTATATTTATATTCATATAATTTATATTATATAAAAATATATTTAATATATAAATATAACATGTTTTTCTTAAATATATACATGCATGTGTTTGTATTTATATATACATAATAAATATACACAGTATACACATATATTATGTAAACAAAAACTTTTATTTGGGATGCGATTAATCGCGATTAATTTTTTGACAGCACTAATATATATATATATATATATATATATATATAAAAAGTATATACTATGTTTAGTATGTGTTAATTGTTAACTAACTGTCATTCGCAGGGCTTCATGGGAGTGGGCGGGTGCCACACAACTCTTTCAGCATTAATTTTTTTTTTTTTTTTTTTTGCAAATCATGTGTAATGTAGTTTTCACCTGGAATTCAGCTGTTGAACAGTTAACAAGTTATAATTAAAAATCAAATTCCCTGTCAAAATGAATGGGATTTTTACTTCTGGATCCGACTATTGCACTTTATACCAACACCCAGAACACACTAGCAACTTCCAAGAACACTCTTCCAAATCCATAACAGCCCATGTGCTAAAGAACACTCAGAACACCTTAGCAATTGTGACTTTAGCACACACACACTAGAAAAACATCTAGTCTCTTTGCGACAGTCTCAATGTTTAAGCCCATATCAATTCCCAAGGACACAATTTTTCAAAAGAAGCATCTAATCATGTTGTTCATCAACACAGAGTCACGTTACGTGAAACGATAAACAAAACAGCAGCAGAAACCACACACTTGCCTGCTCACCCATCCAGTGCAGGCGTCTCGAGCATCTCAGTGATAATGTCACCCACGTGCATACTGGTGCACTGGCAGCTGCCATTTCTCACAATAAAAGTGCCAGTGTCACGTATCCTGTTCCCTCAGGAGTCTCGCACAGAAATCAGTCACTGTCTTTGGGACGCTTTCATGATGGATGCCTCTGTTTATTTGCATTCGCAGGTTATTTATTTGCACGGAGGCACAAACGATCTGAGGAAGAGGACATCTAATCACTCATCCACCCCCTTCCATGCATACAGTATATTTCAGGGGCTGCAGGCAGCATCTCTAATGAAAATGAAACTATTGCCATCAAACAACTAAAGTTTTCTCTCTGTTTTGTGGGAAAATTAACAGTGTGCAAGCTCTAACCTGTTAACATGGGAGCCGAAATAAAAACGGACACGCCACGCAGCTGAGACGCTTACGCCACGCATCCAGTGTGTCACCAGCCTAACTCTTCAATCTTTTTCTAATAATAATAATATACAGAAAAAAAAAGATTTGGACTGGAAATTGAATCTGCCCAAATGCATGTGGATTTAATGTCCAAGCTGCAGCTGAACTGCCTTGCAGGTGATTAAAATCACACATCAGTCACTAATTGTCACTTCTGATCACAGATTTAATGAAGAAAGAGACACAATAGTCAGTGAGATGAGCAGCTGGAACAGCCCCTGAGACAAACATGTTGTTCTAAAGAGGAGATGACGTGCAGACACACACACTCATCACTGAATGGAAAGCCATGATTTATTAATGCACGTTCTCCCAGGAGGAATGAGATGTCTGGATTCAGATCCTGTGAGATTTTGGCCCGTCTCAGCATGGAGATGCAGAGGTGAACAGGTTGTCACTGATGTCATTCCTCCTGAGGGCATGGTTTGTTGTACTTTTCTCCATACCGGTAATAAATAACCAGATTTCACACAAATATGAGGCCTCCACCGAGTCGGGTTGGAAAAGATGTTTTGGGTTTATTAGTTGAAAACACACTACCAGTCAAAAGTTTGGACACACCTGATTAAAATGTTTCCCATGATCTCATGAACCTTTTGATCTATAGGCTTATAAAAAACTAATATTTTAGACATAAGAGACCTTTAAATCTCATTTTATTTTATAACAAAATATTTAATTTTATTATAAAATGCATATTGTAAAATAAAAATGTTCTAAAATTTCAATAAGTAAAACATGCAAAATAGAATATTCTAAAATAAAACAACTGATTTGCTTTTATAAGAGGTTTTATTATATTTTATAGACCAAATGAATAAAATACAGGCCCAGAAGTCCTTCAATACTGCTCAAAAAGCATTTCACTTGAGTACCATGAAGATGCATGAAAAAACATGAAAAATACAGTAGTAATAATAATAAAGATGTGTTCAACCTTTTGTCTGACAGTGAACTTCCTGAACTAAGAAAAGCTTGTACATAAGAACCATGAATAAAAACAGTTCCACCTGCATTTTGAACAACACTGGCCTTCTTCTAAAAGCCACGTTTAGTTCCTGTGGGCACGGTTGTTTACTCGGCAAATAAATAAGGCGGAATAATGTTTACTCTGATTTTCCAAAAAGGACGGCAATGTTCCATCCTGCTGCGCCATTGTCCTTGGCAAGGACTCCACATTGAAATGAATGTGTTTCTCTCCATGCAGTGTGTTCCTCACTGATAAAAACGTCTGCTGTCAGCTCTGGTTTGAGAAGCAGAAGACTTTGTGCAAATTAGACCAACCCCTCTCTACCTCTGAAAGCAGTCCATTCTCTATGGGTATTTTATTTTGTTCGGGCCTGAATCCCTCCTCCATCACCCCACACTGCCTCTTCAAAACTGCTCCTCTTTTATTCCTGACGACTCAAAGAGCGTCTCTATCCATCGGTTGATGCCCTTGTGATCACCATGGCTACCTTAGGGAAGGAGCCTGTTACAATGGATTTGAATGGTGGTGTCTTAAATATTGAGCGACAAAACAGAGATTTGAGTGGCATGAGGATTTACTACCCATGCGTTCCTCCTATGGCTTGATGTATAGCGAGTTATGGAATAGCAGTAAACTCATTCTGACAGTTAATCCAATTTAAATTTAAAGGAATACTCCCGGGTTCAATTGAAGACATAATAAACAATGTTAATTACCACGAAAAATGATTTTCTTTTTGGCTTTGTTTTCCTTTTAATGTGTATTGCTTTTATCGTTCTCTGTAGACCACACCTTATCTCACGCCATGATTGATCGATTATGTACAATGCCTGCATGCTATCGGTCAAACTATTTTTCAGCCATAACCATCAGCAAGTATGAAAACCCAAACAATTTAGGCAATTTAGAAATCCCAAGGAAAAAGATGAAATATGGTTACTTAAATGAAATAGATTTTTACAGCTTAGCAGCATAAACTTTAAATTGAACGTTGAACAGTTTAACAGCTTAAATAATACAGTTGAAAAAAATCATGTAATAAAATTTCTAATTTCTGCACATTTCTACTTTTAAAGCCTCTAAAAATCAGCCCTATTAACTTCCATTTTAAGTGCTGCACTGCAACCTGGATTTTTGCTTTTTAAAAGAAATAAAGGACGAGTCAAAATGATTTCTTCTGGTAACCAACATTATGCCACAAAAGTTGTCGGTCGAACTGACCGGAAATATTTCTTTGATTAATTTATAAGCAAAACTCTTGTGTGTCAGCATGACACAAGTGAATGCAGTCACTTCAGAAAGTTGCGTTACAGAAGCCTCTGCATACCAAGACCTCATTAAATGCACAGCATTCCACCAAACATCTGAGGGTCATTATCACCAACAGTGATAATGTCTATTGTACATCATGCTGTCATGTCTAATGTATTCCGTCTTATTTATTTTTTCCGCTTGCCGCTGTTCACACGGCAGACTCTGATTATTCACATAAATAGTTAATATGACATTTATGAACTGCCGTTTATTCCATGCAGTTGCCTGCAAGCCTCACATCTAAAAATGATCTGTAATTCTCCCAGGCAGTAGTGAAGGACAGAGCAGGAGAGTGATGAAAACAAGGAGAAAATTTAAAAGGGCAGATTTATGGCATTCATTGGTCCCAACTGAACACAAATGCCTCACTGAGCTGCTCAGAGATGTCAATGTTTCACCATTAACAGTCTTTTATAAAAATAAAAAGCTTGATTCATCACTGAAGAACAATAAAACAATTGTCACACCTGTGATGTTTTATGATCATTATTTATGATGATCATTTAGGCAATATATAACAAGTAACATAAGTGTGATTCTTCAGATTGTTTAGGGCACATTTGACAAACTTCTTCAAATTAAGTTGAATTTATATAAGAAATATTTGTTTTTTTATTAAAATATTCTCAATATACAAACGATCAAATACATAAAGATAAATAATAAAGATATTCTCTTTTTACTTTTCTTATCAATAAACTGTAACCCAGCTGATATGTTACCCTGTTACTTCAATTTAAGAAAAAAAATTAATTCAATTGTTCAGTAACATTTTCTTTGCTATAGAATTTTTGGAATACATGACTCAAAATGATTAAATTATACATATGCATATACATCTGTACAAATTAGTGCTGTCAAACAATTAATCACGATTAATCCATCCAAAATAAAAGTTTTTGTTTACATAATATATGTGTGTGTATTGTGTAAATTTATTAAGTATATATAAATACATACACGTACAGCATATATTTTAAAAATATTTACATGAATATATATATATATTCATATAATTTATATCATATATAAATATATTTAATATATAAACATATTTTTCTTAAATATATACATGCATGTGTGTGTATTTATATATACATAATAAATATACACAGTACACATTATGTAAACAAAAACATTTATTTTGGATGCGATTAATGGCGATTAATCGTTTGACAGCACTATTTTAAATCATTTAAAAGAAGAGGTCTCCTCATTTATAAATTGCTTATATATCATGCTTCAGTCAGTTTCAAACATTGATACCATGCAGCTCAGTAAATAACAGCAGCTAGTTAGTGTGCCTCTGGTGGTAAAGCATAGGGCCTCAAGTGAGAAAAGCATCTAATTAAAAGTCTCTTTGATCGCTTGTGCTTATAGATAGACAGATACGTCTGAGATTGTTGCATTAGCATCTATACGTCATTCTGTAAGCATTCACCTATCACTTAAAATGCCACATGCACTCTCTCATCCTCATGCAGACAAACCACATCTCCAGCAACACAGAAAGTTTTGGAGTCTTTCACCAAACATCTTGAGTGCCTGGCCAGAGCTTGTTCATTGCTCTTGTATACAATCAAGAATGCTACGCTCCCACAGTGCCTTCAAAAGCCCTGAATTAATAATCGCAGCACTTTTTAGGAGCTATGTAGATTAGCAACCAGTCATGTTTGCTGCCTTAAATTATTAATGAGTTGTTTGCACCACAAGCTGACCTTCCTTCTGATGCTGCTGTCTCCAAACAAACTTGCATGCAAGCAGGATGAGGCAGTGTGAGGTAAAGCGCCAGGGCTTTTTTATATGAGACATGCTTTTACTGAATGAGAAGGATTGGAGCGGAAATCAGAAGTCGAGCCAAACCACTTGGACCTGTGAATGCTGAGGCAAAAGGTCAAAGAAAATTACTTTCTCATAAAACAGCAAGGCTAAAAAGACACAGAAGCAAAAAGCTGAATGACATGAAACACAACAAAACCAATGAAAACAGCAGACCTTCGGTCCAATTTTCAAAGCAACACATTTGTCTCCCTTACCAAAAAGTAGTATACTTCAAGTTTATTTTATTAAGTATACTTAAGTAAAGTTCAAGTATATTTTTAAGTATACTTTATGTAGTAAGTATACAAATATCAGTGTACTAGTATACTAAGTGTACTATTTCAATAGGCTACTCCTTGGGACTAAATTGGCCCACTTTCTAGTATAAAAAAAAGTATACTTTTAAGTATACTTTAAGTGTAACAGTAGTAAACTTTGAGTACGCAACTAGTTTACATCAATGTTTTTAGCTTGTACTGCAACTATACTAAAAGTGAATTTATAGGTATACTGATAGTTTACTAATTAAATACTTGTAGTAGCATTTTTAGTACACTATGAAGCATAGTCTCAGTAAACTACTAGTTTAGTAGTTTTATACTGCAAGTATACTCATAAGTTTTCTTTAAGTGAACTTTACATCATACTTAAAGTATTCTACTATGTCCCTATTTAGGTATTAATTTGTATATACTATATTCTGTTATATGAATATCTGAACATACAAAACATCCAAAGAAAGAAAAAGGTATCTGCTTGTAAACAAAAACATTTTATTCGAGCTTCATGCATTCTTTTTTTAAACACTTGAATGTGGGTGGGTTTCATAAATAAAAAAATAAAGAAATAAACAACATTTTGAACAAAAAAACTGAAAAAAGACTATGAATTAGATTCAGAATGATAATCAAAATGTAGATGGAGTCGATCAGCACCCCAAAGCTTGACAGTCATTATTACCTCCTTTTCATTGATCGACATTTTATTCCATAACGTTACGCAGTTTTGATGCTGTTTTATGTCTGATGATCGTGTTAGATTACATGTGGCAGTATCTGTTGTATCCTTTTCTTCGTCACTTGTTTTTTTGGAAATTCTGTACAGACGATGTGTACTAGCACCCTCTACCATATAACAATGAAAACACGGATTCTAGGAGCACAAGTATAGCTCATTTAGACTTTTTCTAAGTATAAGTCAAGTATATTTAAATGTCATTTTAAGTATATTTCTGAGAAGTACATAAAGCCCATTTCTGAGAAGTAACGTTACATAAAAAGTAAACTAAAAGTATACTTTCTTATTTTTAGTTTAAAAGAAGTATACTAATAGCACACTTGAATAAACTTCTTTTTCGTAAGGGCTGCTAGAATGCTTTTTGTCAAGCAACATGAGAAGAGAATGAAAATGATTAAACACTGAATTTTCTCTCATCAATAACAGTTCAACACATTTGTGAATGTTTCTTCATTTAACAACATTAACATGAATAAGGAAACTATGTTGTTAAATGAAGAAACATTCACAAATGTGTTGAACTGTTATTAACATGAATAAGGAAACTAAGAATTCTAATTCATAGAAGTAACCCCCACCACTCCAAATCAATTTTTTTCACCTAGTAAAAGAGCAACGCCTGTCGTTAGCATTGACAAACAATAAAAAAACACTGTTTATTCCAGAACTCCAAACTATTTTTCCATACAAACTAGTCAATTAATCAAATTAAAAGTCTTTTACAAGCCACGACAGTCATTCACTTGACTGTGTGTCCGTTCCCATGTACGCCATGTTTTTAAATTTAGGTGCACTGTCAATCACATCGCCGTTTCAATTATTAGCCGGTTGTTGCAAACCCCGATTATGTCTAATATGCATAAGAAAGCCGGGCCTCTAGGCGGGACAAAAATGATTGCTTCTTGCATAATGAACATCAACATCGACTTTTGCTCATTTAATATCAGTGGACATCCGCCATAGATTCTGGTGAAGCCGTGCGTTTAATGAATCATAAGCACAGATTCATGTATACTATATATATATGGACAAAAGTATTGGGACACCCTCCTAACTAATGAACAGGTTTGACTACTTTAGTCATTTCCATGAGTACAAATCTTAATGATAATGAAATTATAGGGAATTGTGTGCTTTTAATTTTATAGCAACAGTTTGGAAAGGACCCTTTTCTATTCATGACTCTGTGTATAAAGTAAGGTTAAAAAAAAGATTGATTCAGTCAGTGTGGAATATCATTAGGCTATATGCTTTAACATTAAGTTTTGAAGCCACACCCTCCAACAGTGGATAGAAAAACTTGAATCTATTTATAGAATGGAATATATGACTGCCCAACTCCAGCTGAAACTGGACATTTTTATACAAAGGTGGACACCTGTTACTATGTATCTGGACACATTGAAAATGAACTGATCAGTAAGGAACCTTGATTTATTACCTGTTGTATTATTTGACAATGTTGTATTTATATCCTTCTTATTTGTATTATTATTTTTCTTTTTCTTTGAGTCACTGCTGCTGTCAAGGAATGTTTAGTTCATTGTTTGTGATTTGCTTCAATGTATAAAAATAAAGTTAAAAAAACGTTAAGATTTGTACTCATGGAAATTGCTAAAGTGGTCAAACCTGTTAATTAGAAGGGGAGTGTCCCAATTCGTTTGTCAATATAGTGTATATTAAAACGGGATAGTGTTGTTTTGTGGCTTTTGGTCAATGTGGTGAAACAGTCTGCTGGTGTGGCTATTTGTAAACATTTACAAAGTAACTTTCAGTAGTTTAAACGTTTAAATTTCTCAAAAAAAATTGATGACTCATCAATCAAATGTTCTCTAGAACCATATAATCGCGCAATTTACAGTTCATAGCTAAATCCAAATGCTGTTTTAAATATATGTTTAAAAAGAAAATATACAAGCGGTCCTTGACTTGTAAATGTTTTTCTGACGTCAGGACGTTGCAGAAATTTAGGTATTTTTGCACTTTCGTCTATTTGAGATGTGTTCTTTTTTTCTTTTTATTCTCAAAAGCTCAATGAAAATTACATTTCTCATTACAACTAATGTATTTAAGTGATGTGTTACACATTTTTCTGTCTCCAAATATAGGCTATTTCTTGTTTCAATTTGACAATTTCTGTGCAAGTCTATACCTCCCTCTAGTGGACAACATTACTACCTTTTTTATTTTAATGGAGATTATGCTAATCCCGTCTGTATAACTACTACAGACAAGCAATTACCATATTCAATGGGAAATAACATCTCATGATTTTCACACAGAGACCGCCATAGTAGTAATAACTATAGTTTATTTATGATGTTTCTCAGCCTAATTTGGCTCATATATCCACCAGAAGAGACTATTAATTCTGTCTATTCATAAACCTTTTTTTCCTGATGCATCCTTTGTGATCCTAACATTCACTGTAGAGAAATACTTAAATTACAATACAGCATAACATATTGATACAAGGAAGTTTTACTTCTATAAAATAAATAACTACTTCAAAAAGTAAACTGTGAAGGAATATATTCTGCAAGAGAAGGTTTGGCATGGAACAGTCAATACAAATCTCCAGTAAGTATATACGATCTTGTTGAGGCCTATGAGAAAGTTTACATTAAGGCAAACAATCAATGCACAGGCATGTATTAAACTCTTATTACACACACACACACACACACACACAAAATGGTATTAACATTCACACTCATTCATTCACACACACACACACACACACACACACACACACACACACACGTGCGCAACAAACACTTTATACAGCCAATTGATTGGGGCTCAACTCGAACAACCTAGCATGACTTAAATAGTATACCTATTGCTTAAGCAAACATTTCCAGCTGTGTTAGAAAAAAATGAATTCGCAGAAGACAAAAACAGGGAACATGTGGATGAAAACACAGAACTGAGTTTTGACTTAAATAGGGTGACCCATAGGACAATGACAGAGCTGAGAATAGCAAAAGGCATACTAAAGACAAACGCAAGGACAGGAACAATAGTGTTTGCTCTTCATATTCCCTTTGTCACAGTCATTCGTGGTTGGTGGCATGCTCTGTTGATGAATGAGGTCCACACTGTAACTTCAGTGTCTTAGATGAGTTCATGGAATAAGAAAAGGCCTTGAGTTTAAAAGGGCTTCTCATTGGTACTGTCTATAGTCTCCGAATGATGAAGCAGGCATGGGAGCGGGTTCTTCTGCAAACTGTGGGCCTGTAGAAAAAAGAGGATGTTGGTTTCTCTGTTTTGATTTAAATATTACTTATGACTATTTGCATTTGTAAAAGTTTTACTCAGTTTCAGAGGATGACTTTGCACACTTACCAGTTGGGAACTGAGCTGAGGCGAACCTCGTGAGCAGAATTCCCGCACCTTCTATTAATGCAAGCAGTATACCTCCCATTGCAGCAGAGCCAACCATGGCCACTGGCCCATCTGCGATGAGACAAAAGATTAATACCACATACATAAACACAGGTTATGCTTTTTTTTAAGAGAGTAAAAAATATGAATGACCTGTTAATATTTATAAACTGGCATGATTTAGCACCTAACTCGCAAGACCATGTCATTATCCACATTTCTTTGGGATTTGACTTACTTCTTGCTGCTAAAATGGCTCCTGTCATGGCTCCACTTGTGATTGAGTTCCAGGGGTCTTCTTTGCCCCTCACCTTGACCAACCCACAGTCAATCATGGAGAAGAGGCCACCCCACACAGCAAAGCTTCCTAATAATCATGAACATTTATATTTTGTAATATCTTTTAAAGTAAAGCCAAGACGTGTGATGCAGACAGACAATGTGGAAAAAACAACAACAATAAAAAATAATAAAAAAACTTTTCAAAAGTTTGGGGTCAGATTTTTTAAAGAAATTATTTTTTATACAGCAAGGATGCATGAACTTAAATACAAAATTTAAAATGTTATGTTACAAAGATTACAAATCAAGGTTGCAAATAAATAAATGCCAGAGGTGTAAAGTATTGGAGTAAATGTAACTAATTACTGTACTTGAGTAACTTTTTGGATACTTTGTAGTTTTACTGAGTATCAAAGATATTAGCAACTTTTACTCTTTACTTCACTACATTTTTGAATGAGTATCTGTACTCTTTACTCCATTACATTTGAAATGAATGTTGCAGTTACACATTACATTTCGCATGGACCTAGCTTTTCTGCAGCAGTTTATTTCTGCTACAAAGGATGTGATATCGCCAACTACAGGGCACTGAAAGTACTATATCTTGTGCGGTTTGCCTTTACTCACCCAAACTTGTCAAAAAGGCTACTTTATGTGAATGTGAGCTCCTTAGCAAGTAGTTGTGAATCACAGGTGTTTTATAAATGTGACCCTGGACCACAAAACCAGTCATAAGGGTAAATTTTTCGAAACTGAGATTTATACATCACATGAAAGCTGAATAAATAAGCTTTCCACTGATGTATGGTTTTGACAATAGATACAGCTATTTAAAAATCTGGAATCTGAGGGTGCAAAAAAATCAAAATATTGAGAAAATCGCCTTTAAATTTGTCCAAATGACGTTCTTAGCAATGCATATTACTAATCAAAAATTAAGTTTTGATTTATCCAGTGCAAGAAGACTTTGACTCTTTAATTTTTATTATTATTATTATTTACTTTCAATTTTGAGGTGTTCAGTATTATTTTGGTTTTAGAAAATAAACGTGATTGCTCTCCTCACAAACCAGCTTTTCTTGTTTGTGTTACATGTTCTCTGTGCCTTGTCTTGGATGTTTATGTCACTTCTTGTCTCCTGTGGTGTTTGTAGTCAGTTTGTATCTTATATTGTTCAGCTAGTTAGCCTTATATACATTTTATATGTATTTTTGTACAAATAAATACTGTTTGGCTTTCAAAAACATTTAAAAAATCTTACTGACACCAGACTTTTCAGTTTTTCCAGAGTATATCACTCTGCATCCATGTGGCAATCATGTGATAGATAAACTTTGAACTTTACTTTACCTCCTAGTTGTGGAGCTCTGGTCCTTATGGCTGTCAAGCTACCCCTCATTCTGTGATTCATTCCCTGAAGAGAAGAAAAACAAAAAACAATGACATCTTATTGGAGCCGAGAAGTACTACATGCAGTTAACTTAAAACAAAACAGCATCACTGTATCATCAGCTTGAAGAAACACTCACAGAAGGAGAGTTTCTAAAACCTTTGACGGCCTGAAAGATCCCACCACCTATGGCCCCCATGGTGAAGGCGCCCCCACAGTCGTCCACTATCCTCCAGGGGCTAAGAAACCAGAGGTCATGATTATGAGGACGACAACAGTACATAAAGATCATCTCTCCTACTAACACCACATGCAAAAAAGTACTCTGGTAAACACGGTTTAAAAACAACAACATGGTATTACCACACCTCTAAAAAGACTTATTTTTGTTAAATGAAATCCTACTCGAGGAACTATCGCAATAAACATGACAGAAAACGAGTACATATACATATACATATATATATATATATATATATATATGCCACTTCTTTAGTGCTTATGCTCCTAGCCGGTTGATCTTCAGATCCCACTGACCATATGTTAATAGATATTTTATATATCCATATACATATTCTGTTTTAATAGTTTAAACATTTAAACAATAGATATTGTTAGTAAACAAAATATAAAACAAAATCAACGGATCACGGATGCCGGCAGAACAAGGTCATGTGCTTGACTGACAGCATGAAGCCTTCACTGAAGGACATCGCGTTCATCAAAAAAACAGACAATATCACGAGCATTCGAGCATCAAACGGCCTGACAATTACTGAGAGCGCATAAATAATAAAGAGCATTTTAACAGATATACCAACAAAAATATAAATACTTCAAATGCATAAAAGAATAAGTTGTTAGAGGCTGTCGGCTCACCATGGCTCCCTCGCGTACTCCTCCATTTTGTTCTTTTCCTGTTCGCACTGACGTAACGTTAATCAACCACGTGGTGTTGCTGCGGGTGACGTCAGTTTTTTCGCGTGCTCTTTTGCTGTCTCTTTCTTTGTGATCGTTGTATAGAGGCCCCTCTAGTGGCAGCATTTCTACCAACTGTTACCAGTTGACTTGACAGTGAGATATTAAGCAGAGTTCCCCAAAATGTGTGAACTCCATCTGGTCCGGAGAATATGATGGCCCCCACACATTGTTTTCACCAGGGATTAAACAAATGTAGTAGGTTAATGCTGTAGGCCTAGGCTAATTGTGCTTTTAAATTTGGCAATTGCTCATTTTGTCTTGTAGGCTAATTGAGATTATATATTACAATTACTCCTGAAAAACTTTAGCATCTCGCAATGACCATGTTTTATTTTGAAATGTAAGTTGTCAAGTGGCTAATAAAACTGAGCTTGTCCTTTATAGTAGAGCTTTTTTGATGGGCCCGGAGGAGATGAAGCAACACTATAAATTAGTAGATGGCTCTGCATTAAAACATAACTCAAGAATCTCTCTCTCTCCCTCATGTCGCCTTTAAGTCATTGCTCTGAGTCCGACAGGCTGTTGGATGTTTCCATTATTAGGAAGGGGAAAGGAATGAGATGCAGACTGAGCCTGCATTGAGAAATGACCAAATATAGACATTTCAGCAGTGCTGAGAGTTAGTTTGGGGCAATCAAAATATAAACCAACTTGCTTCGATTCCAATCAACTTTCAAACTGTGAAGGAGAAGTTCACTTCTAAAAGGCTTTGAAAATGATGATCAGACCTTTGGAATCCAGCAGTTACAAAGTTAATCTATGAAGTAATCTAAACATTGCAATAAGCATCTGCTATAAATTTGAACAGTATAATTCTACAAGAAAAGTTTTAAAGTATGTAACCTGTGACCCAGTTGGATGTAATTTGCAGTGTTACTTCACAAGTGGCCTTAATGATAAAAAGTGTGTTCCTGTGTCCTACATAGCCTTCATGTATGGTTCTTTATTCTAGTGAACAAATGAGCTAAGCAGAATTACGTGGCATTTGCAACAATGCATTAGATCACTGACTTTTCCATGCCCAAGGAACTCATTGTAGCTCTGGAAGCATGCTACAGCCCTTTATTAGGATCTGTGTGATCGTGAAGAGCTACTCACTAACACTGGAATCATTCATTCTATCTATGGTTCTGATCTACACTCTAAAACTTTTACTGCGTTTTTTTGTCCTCATAAAATGACTTGGAAACAAAAAAGATTAATTCAGTTATGTAGTATTAGGTTGTATGACTCTGGATGACTATGGAATAGTCATCATTTACTCACTCCATCGATTTTTCTGACAATGACCTGAAAATAATAAAGTAAAATCACATGACCAGGTGTGTTTGTTGGACCAATCATACCTTTATCTGTCAGATTCGTCCAAAACAAATTTTATTTTCTAAATAACACACATTGAATTTCCCACATTGAAACCTGAAATAAGATTTGTGAATTTGTTTGATACTGCTTATTTTCATTAAGCATACATGTAGCCTTCATTAGATGTGCTCTTGAAGAGACTTTCATACAAGCATGAAAATATATTGTCTTCAAAGCATGTAAGGTATATTAACCTTTTTTTGTGCAGAGATTGCTTCCATTCCCAAAGTAAAAACCTGCTACATTTTTAAGGTTGTTTGATAAATTACAAATGGATGGTAAAAAATTACAATTGACAGTGATCAACATTTATATACTCAATGGATTACATACAATGTTAAAGGAAAACTCAGATCAAAATAAATATTGTATGTTTAGGCAGTCATATTCACATAGATCTGATTATCCATCGCTTTCTCTTGAATGCTGTAATCCTGTTCTCTTTCACACTCAATCATTCAAAACAAGGTATTAAAAAATCTGTAGTACCATGGAAACTATACCTTTATTTGTGATTGTTTAGAATCCCACCTTTATTCCCTGATCAGCAAGAGCTTTTACTACAGAGATTCCCAAACCCAAAATAACTAGGATAAAATCCAGACAATTATTGTTTCTTACATAGTTCAATTCAGCCAGCTGTAAGAGGATCCAATTCTACTGCAGAAACAAACATCTTCTCAGCATCCACACATACTGTTCCAAACACACACTAGTAAATCTATCATATGAAATGATTCATTTAGTGCAAATGACAAGCAAGGATTCAACTCCACAGTTCCATAGGCCACTGAAGCCTCTGAGCCCCCATGACTGCCCGACACTTTCATTTCTCTCTATCGTCCAGTGTATTTTGTACAAATACTCCTAGGTAGAAGCTGTGCATTCTATTATATACGAGTCCTTGCATGTCTTCCATACTATAGGGCAGCAGTAAGACTCTGTATGGAAGATTCTGAGTAATGATCTTCTCAAGGTCTGTGAGATGTCTGTCTTTTCATTCCTGTCTTTTTCTTCACCCATAACTACCTTTCTGGATTGCTGGATTATTGCAAGATCTTTGGTAATGCAACCTGCAAAAAAATGATTAATGGTGAGTTAAAATGTTCAACATTTTTTCAGGGAAAAATCTCTGAATATGAGACCCAATGAGTCAATAGGAATGTTTCAGCATAATTCCAAAAAATGTAACTTGCAATATTGTAGATTTATATATATATAAATGATTTCCTACCTTTTTGAGCTGTTTGATATTGCTGCCTCTAATGGAAGCCAGAAGTTGGTCCCTTGAGTTTTGAGCTCCTCCTCTTCCACCACTCCTATCGTCTACCTTCCTTTGTGACACGGGCGTCAGGGAGTTTTTCAGGAAATCTCCATCTAGCATTGGAGGCGGAGGCGGTGGTGGTCCTCCAGGTGGTGGTGGTGGAGGAGGTGGTCCACCACCAAGCCCACTGACCCTTTTCTTATGAGTCAACTTGGGCGACGGGGCGGGTGACGGTATGGGAGAAGGTATAGGAGACGGCCTGGGCGAAGCTCTCGGGGAGCCTTTACCAAAGCCAGGTTTTGGAACTTCTAATGAGTCTTTCTTGTCTCCAGTGCCTTGGGCTTGAGCCTGTTTCTGTTCCTGCAGCCGCTTTTGCCGCTGACGGTCCATATTGCGACTCAGAATATTGGTCATGGTCATACGAGGGCCAGCTAACTCAAAGTGGTAGCCTAATTTCAGAAGAGCTGTGTTTTCTTTCAAGATTTTGGTCATCTCCATCTCGGACTTTCCTCCGATGATGTGTCGCTGGTTGTGGAAGCGTAACTCAGTGAGTGTAGAGTTGTGTTGGAGGGCATGGATCAAGGCCATAACCCCTTTGCTAGTAAGAAGATTGGAGTCCAAATTGATGCTAGTGATGCTTTTGTTATTGCGCAAGGTCTCTGCAATAGCATAAGCCACATGGTCATCGGCTCGGCAGTTAGCCAAAGAAAACACTTTGATGTGTGTGTTGTTTTTTAGGGCCTCTGCGAACTGAATAAGCGTTTTGGTTTTTATGACCTCGGAATTGTTCACGTTGAGGTCAGTCATGCTTGGATCGTTGCGACCAACTCTCTCCAGATCTTCATCAAACATGCTGGCTGACTCATCCTCCTCTTCCTCCTCTTTTGTCTTACATTTTGAAATAGTGTCTGGGACACAGTTTCCAATCTTCTCTTCCTTAATGGGTTCATGAACTTCGTTTAGGGTTTCATTTTGTTTTTGAACATCCCCTGTTCCCTTATCTATTATTGTTTTTTCATTAAATTCTTGTGTCTTCCTCACAGCCTTTTCTGGGTCTTTCTCTTTATTTTCAGGAAGTCTCTTTACTTCCAACAAGGGGCTCTCTTTCACCTTTTCACTTAACCTTCTTATTTTGTTTTCTTCATTGTCCTTCTTCTCTTCTTTCACTTTATCTTCTAAAACCTGATTTTGTTTTTCCTCTAACCTGGACGAATAGCCTCTAGTTTTGTTTTCCTCCCTCTTCCTAATCTCCTCTTTTCTCTCCCTTTCCTTCTCCTGTTTCTCCTTTATCCTAGAGATCATCTCCTTTGCTCTACTTTCCCCAGATTCCCTTTTCCAACTGTCTTCCTTTTTATTTTTCTCTTTACTATCCTCCTTCTTCTCCTGAAGCTTGGATATTAATTCTCTGGTTTTGCTGCTACTACTTTCTCTCATCTCTCTTCTATCTTTGAATTTACTCCCATCATTTTGATCCTTCACCTCTACTTTCTTCTCACTCTCCTCGTCCTTCCTAGAAAGGGCAGATGGGTCAAATTTGTCATCTTTGCTGGCCTCTGTGACTCTGCGGGTCCTGTCCTCCATTTTACCATCACGTTTAGAGAACGAAGAGGTGGAGGGGGTCCTCTGAAGTCCTCCATCTTTGTCATCAGATGCGGAGGTATTCTTCTCTTGGCTCAGGCCCATCTTACGCAGGTACTCTTGCTTCCGGCTCTCCTTTTTTGGCTCTCCCTGAGGATCAAACATGAACGAATTATGGACAAACAAGGTGACATATTGCAACAAATGTTATATATTTTTTGGTTTTAGAGGAGCCAACTGGAAGAAATGCCAGTGGCTTAAGTCTACATATCAATATTAAAATGTTCAAATGAAGCCAGTGCTTCGAAACAGATGGTTAAACACAATCTGTAGTGCATGAACACTGGATGTTTACACTATGCACAGTCGGTTGTTTTAAAGTGAAGATGTTAACTTGCACAGCGGCTGAGTGTTTGATTTGTGAGCCACACTGTTTTGCATTGGAAAGCTCCAGCCTTGGCAGACTTATCCTTAAAAGGCAGTGAGCAAAGGAGCAATCAACCAAGGGACTTCAACCGGGCCAACATTTCAAGAGACCTTTAACATCCAAAGATAGATATGTCTCCATTAGATGTATCTTAGGGTTATTTCTCCTGTTTGAATTATGCCTCAAAAAGTAAACATTATAGGCTACCCATCACCACTTTACATTTACAGTAATTTGTGAAAGTTGTAAAATGCACAAGATATAAAAATAAGCTTACTTTCGTTGAAGATATACAAGCGTCATAAAATGATACAAATAGGTTACATCTATATTGAAAACATTTCAACACCATAAAAATCGGAAGCCAGGTTATTTTATTGTTTTATTGTAGGCTGTTTATGTATGTCTTTCCAACTCCTGCTGTATTAAGCATGTTGGTTTAAACTCAAGCATTCACATTTTTATAGATGAACTTGTTAGGTAGTGAATATTTTACCTCTGTTGACAGGTTTCTCTGGAAGCGGGGTCTGAAGTCATCGGTCTGGCTGCTCAGTTGCGATTCCTTTTTAACTGGCGCGGTTGGTTTTAAATCCGTTTGGTCCACAACGATTATTTCACTCGGATCTGGATCGGGAACGACGGAAACCTCTTTCTGCAGCTCCTCCATTTCTTCGGGCGACAGGTTTGACAGTAAACTGTCGAGGTCTGGGTCCTCGCTCACCTGTCGCCCGGTTTTCGTGAGACCCCTCACTTTCCTCCGGGACATGGTTGCGTTCAGCAGTGACACAGACTGATGTAGAATCTGCCGAAGATATTCTGGTGATTTTCACTTATTTTTCCCTTTTGAAAAAACTGTTCATAAACAGTTAAAGTTTAAAATGAAGGAGGACGAAAAGAGTCAAACTGAAGCCTTTCTGGAAACACGAGGAGCAGCGCCAGACGCGATGGAGCATCAGCTCAAGTTTGTGGTGCTCGGACATTCCTTGAAATCCATCGCGAGCTCATGCCCATATTTAGATGGGGGTACATAGTCCTTTAAAGGCAATTGGGAAGACTATAGTTTACTAAAACTCAAAACAAACTGTTACTTCCTGGTCACTAAGGAAATCAGGATTCCTGGAGTACTGACAATATTTTTCCAGTGATGTTATAGAAAGTTAGAAATAGGTTGGATACTATAATAGGCTGACGTGCTATTACAAGATATGGTTCAAGAGAATAGCCTATATTCATAAATTTGGAGAGATAATATTTCATTCTAGTAAATTAATGGAAGCAAGCCACACCACCAATATATGACTGTGTCATAGCTTAAATCACTGGATAATTCACTTTTTTTTTTGTCTTATTCAGCTTATTTTTTAATAGCCTAGCTATCATTAACTGTTCAGGAAACACTACAGTCATTTTGTGGTATATAAAAGTATTTATGATATTACAAATTCACGCTGGGCAAAAATAAGGCGGCATTAAATAATGACAGTAGGCCAATGTTGATTTCAGGTACAGCATTAATGGAGACGGCATGCAAAGTCAATTCTGTTTTTATTGTAAAAAGAGAATTATGCAATGCTCCTTCAATTAGACCTCTCTTATAGGATGATTAGTGCAAGTTCAAACACTAGTAGCCTATTAATTGCCTTTTTTTCCCAAGTTGAAAATACCTGTTAATATTCCACATTGTAAAAATTCCTCTTTATAGATCCTTTTCTTATTTGTACTTCACATTCCAAAGTGACAAATACAGTAGCATATGCTGTATATAGCAAAAACAACACTGTTAACTATACATTAATTTAAATAACTAACAAGTTATTTAAACTGTGGACAAAAAGCATCACAACTAATCTTACAAATGTGAGATGAGGTAGCAGAAATCATTTTAAATCAAAAATCGCACCTCAAATGTACCTGGTGAATTATTTTAAGCTGATACAGAATTTAATGAGAATCAAATTCTTTTAATTTACATTCTAATTTATCATTGAAAAGTGCCATTTATGATGAACTTTGAAATTAATTTAGGATGGTCCACTCATGGTTATATGAATGGGAAAAATTGGAACATTCAATATGGCCGCAATGGAAGTCCCGCTTTAATGTGAAATTTTGGCAAAAATGGCCCATTGTCTGTTGTCAATAGTATTGTATGAAGCACAGCTCACACAGAAGTCGCTTTCAAACCAAGAAGCTTTCCATTGGTCAACGTTGCAAATTTGCACGACCAATGAACCCAATGGGAAATCGGCATTAGAAAATCTTACGCCTGCATGAGAAATTCCTGAATGCTTGGATTCATACTGAAAATGTTGCCTGCAAAAATTTGCTAAACAATGGTAAATATGACCACACCATTGTGACATTGCAATTATGAATTTTTCCCTGAATTCTGAGTTTACATCTCACTATTCAGATTTTTTTTTCAGAATTTGGAGGGAAAACTAAAGGGATTTTGTTTAAACTTGTCTCACTGTATGTAATGAAACAACATAAATGACTGTGAAAGCTTTTTGAAACAAATAAAAATGCACAGACGGACAGCTAACCGAATGCACACATTTTTGTGATTCCCTTGACAACTGGCCTAGGCAGCATGAGATACAATTAAAAACATGCAAATCTAAGGGGCGTTAACATTACAGCTCAACCTCAAGCCAGATCTAACGAGAGTTGACGGCCTTTAAATGCACAGAATGAAGTTTGGTTGGATGCTATGAAACATGAAATTCTTTCCTAATGTAAGTTCTCTCTTATTTACATACTGCATGTTAACTGTCTATATAACATCTACGTTTCATGTCTACATGTTAGCTGTCTATTAGACATGAAAAGCGTACAGCATGAATTGATGTTAATGATGCAAGTGACATGATTGAATTAGCGGTCAAATAAATACATTTTGAACAAACAAACCAGGAGAGACAGCCAAACATGTCTATTGCACAATAAAGTGCAAATGACACAAGCTGCTTCTTATTTGGTTGAACAGATAATGACATCCTGGACGAGTCAGAACTGGCAGTCAGTCTCTTCTGCAGGAAAGTCCTATTTAACAATCCATTTCGGAGAGTCTGACAAAACATAATGGCACATTTAAAGCAGTCTTTTGAGTCTGCGAGTTGCTGGATTAAAGTGGGAGGAGTCTCGCTGATTAGTGACACATAAAAGCAGTACATCAAACAAGAAAACACTCCGACGCGTGAGGCGATTCTGAGGTCAGTTCATGCTTCACTCCACAAATTAATCAAGAAATAAATAACATAAATCATTTTTTAAACGGTTTCTCATACAAGGGATTCCACACAAGCATGGGCCCTCTTCATCACCCATTCTATGGGCTATCTTCTCCTCGCTGAGGGACTTCAGCTCTTTCAGTGCCCTGGGTACTGGGGAGGGGAATATGGCGGAGGAGCTGAAAAGAAAAATAACACAATTTAGAGAAAGTTATGATTGTCTGTGCTATTATATGCAAGTGTAGTGTTTTTATTTCCACTACACATTCTTAAAAATAAAGGTTCTTATTGGCATTGAAGGTCCCACGAAGAACTTATAACGCCCATGAAACCGTTCCATTGCACAAAAGGTTCTTTAAAGGATTAGTTCACTTCCAGAATAAAAAATTCCTTATAATTTACTCACCCTCATGTCATCCAAGATGTTCATGTCTTTCTTTCTTCAGTATAAAAGAAATGATAGTTTTGAGGAAAACATTCCAGAATTTTTCTCCATAAAGTGGACTTCAATGGGACCCAACGGGTTCCAATGCAGCTTCAAAGGGCTCTACATGATCCCAGCCGAGGAATAAGGGTCTTAACAGAACAAAATGAGACAGACTAAATCCAGAAGAACTGTGGCAATGTCTCCAAGATGCTTCAGGAAACCTACCTGTAAAGTTACAGTACTGTTAAAAGTTTTAGGCACTTTTAGATTTTCTTTATCAATTAACTTCCATTAACTAAATTAAATCAACATTTGGTGCGACCATCCTTTGCGTTTAAAGCAGCTTTTGCCCTAGGCGCACTTGCGTATAGTTTTCAGGTAGCTTTGCAGGTAAGTCTTTTGAAGCATCTTGGAGACATTGCCACAGTTCTTCTGGATTTCGTCGGTCTCAGTTTGTTCTGTTTCTTCATGTCATTCCAGACAGACTGGATGATGATCAGATCAGATCTCTGTGTGGAGCACTGGCTGTTGTCAGATTCCTCGTGCAAACAAAAATCTCACTGGATTATTAAAATTTATGGCAAAATGAATGTTAGGAAATGTAAACTGATATTTCCTACTGACACACTACAGCAAAAGATAGAAATAACTGACTTAAAACCAGTTTTTAGCTGGTGAAAATACTAGTGTTCTAATAATTTTCGCCACCACTGTACCTTTTTTGTAAAGGGCATTTGAATTTCTTTGCACTTTTCACTGGGTCGGTACTTCTGCCTGTGTCACTTCGTAGGCAGAAGTACCTACGCTTACTGTCGCTTATTGTAATCGCTTATTGTATTCCTCAATTTTAAGTCGCTTTGGATAAAAGCTTCTGCTAAATGAA
Organism: Tor tambroides; assembly: GCA_021397915.2. Classification (NCBI taxonomy): domain Eukaryota; kingdom Metazoa; phylum Chordata; class Actinopteri; order Cypriniformes; family Cyprinidae; genus Tor; species Tor tambroides. Next base: position 55,151 of record JAFVLL020038800.1, read on the forward strand.
TAAATGTAAATGTCGCACGAGACCTTTCCAACACAGCAACATAATGCATGAAGTCAAGCTAGTGCAAGACGAGCATTTGTGGTTAAAAAGCATATAAATTTGTCTATTTTTTTTTTTTTTTAGAAAATGACCAATCGTTTCACTAGATAAGAACGTTACTCTTTGGCTGGGATCGTGTGGAGCACTTTTGAATATATAAACTATATAAACAATCCTGGAATGTTTTCCTCAAAAACCTTAATTTCTTTTCAAATGAAGAAAGAATGAACATCTTGGATGACATGAGGGTGAGTAAATTACCAGGAATTTTTATTCTGGAAGTTAACTAATCCTTTAACGTGGAAAAGGGTTCTTCAGATTATTTAAATGTTCCTCACACTAAGAAAAAAACGGTTCGCTGAAAGCTTCTTTGGGAAACCAAAAACAGCTCTTCTATTGAATTACTGTGAAACCCCCTTTTGCTACCTTTGTTTTTAAGAGTGTAGTTTGTGATCTCTGACAGAGGCCATTTGCATACCTGCTTGACTGTATCCTGCATCAGGAGGATTGGGAGGATAAGGACCTTGGGGCATCATAGGATAATGGTGGGGGACACCTGGATATTGTGGCACCATTGGATATCCAGGATAATCAGGATGTCCAATGGGTTTACCAGAAGCATCGTACATGTGCTCCACAGGATAGCTGGCCATTGGAATATGCTGGGCTAAAAAATTGAGACTCGCATTAGTAGGTGATGATTTTTATTCTTCGTCATGCAAACAAGCATTTTGAACATTAGTCAGGGTATTGCAATAGAAAGTCAGTGGTTAAATAAGTAGAGCAATGCAACTGTAGTACCAGAAAGAGAAATAAGAAATCAAGTCAAATTTATTTATATAATGCTTTTAAAAATGCACATTGTTTTGAAGCAGCTTCAAAAACACGACAGTTCTTAATAACTTCAGGCCTTATAGCCACATTTAGCAGATTAGAACTGGGGCGATAATATAGTTACATGATATGAGCAATAAAGCAGCTGAGATTTTTCCAACAATACAGACAATCAAGCAGTTGAATTATTCAACTTTATGTGACTGTACTGTATATATCCAGCAAAGATTGGATGTAGTTACATGAGATATCATGCAAGAACAACAACTCAACAGCAAAACAAAAAAATACATTGAAATACATGCTGAATATTACACATAATACAGATTTTTTTCTTTGTTTATTTTGAATTCATTCATATGTATGTGTAGTAAAATTCAGGGTGGACTGTGAAGAGAATAAAGCAATTGCATTTACCTTCATAAGGACTTCTGCCACGTTGCTGGCGGCGCTGGTACAGGTAACAACAGGAACACATGAAGCAACAGACCATGGTTGCTATAGCAGCCACAAAGAGCAGGATCGATGAAGCAATGCCAGCTATAGTAGAAGGGCTGAGAGAAGCAGGACAGAAAACTTCACTGATCTTATCCAACACCAATTCGGAATGATCTCACTTCTCTAGGAGCAATTCACAGAAAAATCACTTTGGACAAAAGCACCTGCTAATGAATAAATGTAAAATAAAACACTTGCTGTTAGGTCTAGCAATTAGCGGCTTTACCATTAAGATTAGCACTTCTTTTATAGCAGTCACACTTTTGCTCAGCTATCTTTAAAAACAAATTAGTTTTATTTATATAGCAGTCTTAATGTGAGGTTAATGAGCCTCTCTAGGCCACTAAGTGGTCAATAATCTAGAATCTTGAAAAGTGTACCTGAGATGGAACAGCATGCAGCGCTTCTGTCCCGCCTCGGTGATCATCTTGAAGCCATCCAGGCAGCAGTAACGGCGGTGACAGTTCCCACAGCAGAAGGTTATGAGCGGGCAGTCAAAGCCATTGTGCCAAGTGCCATTTTTGTCCACGTACCACAAGCAGTCCTCATCTCCACTCACTAAAAGAAAACAAAACAAAACTGGTGGTTATAAATATCAAAATACTAACAAATATTGGATATCAGATTCTGAAGGTGATGCCAAATCCTATAAAACTCAGAAATTACAGTTATAATATAAAATACAATACAATAAAATAACATAATAATTGTAGGTTGGCCTACAAATTAACAGCATTAACATAAAAAAAAGCTGGCAAAAAATGGTTTCAATTTAATTTTAATATAATATTTGAGGAACTGAAACATTTAGTAATATAATATGCATTAATAAATAAACACATATTGTAATCTGTTATTACATAGTAAATTGAACGTTTACACACACGCGCATTTAAGTGTTAATACTGAACATTAACAATAACCTAAATAGAGGGGCAATTAATTCACTATGAGCACATTAATTCATAAGTACATTAATCATTAATTCATGATTACTTACCTCCGTAGGCGCTCACTTAATTAACCCAAAATAATGACTGAAGACGTGCCGCTGATAAAGTCATTTCTTACATTTATCCATTTATCTTACATTTTTCTTACATCTAAAAACAGTTTTTAGCAGAAATTGCATCTTTGTTTTCATCTTCAGTTGCAGTATCTTAAATGTAGGTCAGTTAACCATCTGCTTAAAGTTCTCAACTCTTGGTTTCAGTTACTGGTTCTGCAGTGAATGACCTACCTATACAGAATGCAGAAGAACAAGCCTCTCGTGAATTTACAAATCTGAGGCGTTTGAGAGCTGTTGTTATAGAAATGACATATTCTGGTTTATAGCCATGTTAATTATGGCAGCTATGTAAATTGCATTAGATAAGAGCTGTTACATGGCATCTGCGTAATATAATGCTTTTCTCGCTGATGACGATAACACATTATAAACAGAAGTACATGTTTGCAGCAATGAGGCCTATGAAGAAACTACAATATCGTCTTACCCTGCCAAGCAGAGAAAATAATACAAAGGACCGGTATAATGACGGCGTAGAAGGACATCCTGCTTCCAGTACACTTTCCGTTACACCAGACAAAAACGGTTACATCTGCATCCTTTGATAAAAGGCCTTAAAATGATATAATCTGCCACGTCTCGCAGATAGCGGAGCTCCGGATCAAGCGGCTTCGTGATCAACATGCAATCTGTGTGGAATGAAACACCGCCCGTGACGCTACACGCCCGCACGCCAAATCTCCAGTACCAGCCTCCTCATTGATGAAATAAAATCAAAGAACGTTCATTTCGCCAGGACAACGCGTAGAATGCGTGTAAATTGAGAGGAAATGGTGGAAATATTCAGGAGATTGACCGCAGACGCGCGAAATTCCACGAGGAAAAATGGAACCCGTGGGCTTCTGTAGCAGCTCGCCTCGGCCCCTCTGAATACTTCACATTTCTGGAGATAATAAATACACTCATTCACATTATATGTAGAAAATACACTGTATCTTTTCAGAAAGGATGAAGGTTATATTAGTTAATGAAATGTATTCAAGTTCGCAAATTTACACACACACAAACATCAATTGTATAAATTACATATAAATTGTATTTCCATCTCTGTTGCAACAGTTTTAGAAGTGTCTAAAATGACTGTACCCATATGTACATGTCTTTGGTGTTTGGTGATAAGTTTTTTGGCTCAAGGTCTGCATTTAAAGTCACACTCATACCAGAGGTGTTCAACTGGGATTAGGACTTAGCTTTCTGCAGACCAGTCAAGTTCTTCCACACTGACTTAATCGATCATTTAGAAAAGGGTCCTGTCTCATCGGCTGCTATAAAATTAGAAGCACACAATTCCCTAGAATATCATTATATGCTTTAACATTAAGATTTGTACTCATGAAAATTAGTAAAGTAGTCAAACCTGTTCATTAGAAGGGGGTGTATATACATACATACATAGTGTTGTGATACATAGACAGGAGAGCTCGAAGTATTGTAGCATATTTTGTTTCATCACTTGTAACACAAAAGTTAAAATATTCCCATATTCGTCTATTACAACTCTAAGTAGTTTTAAAATACACAGCTTAAATGAGTAAATGTGTATTTAAAATGTGTAAATAACATGTTATTTAAAACTTTATAATTTAAACAATTTGAAAACAAATCTGTAAATAACTGAGTAATGAAGTCCGTATTTTCCTAAATCTTAATTTAGTTCTTAAATGTAATGTTTTTTAAAACAAAACTTGAGGCCACATTTGTTAACAAAACAATGCTTAGTAGCATAATATATACCTTACATGTAATGTATAAAATTAAAATAGCTTATTTGCATGTGCATAATCAAATCAGTTAAATGTCAATGGCAATATAGTTACTAAAACACACACACACACACACACACACAAAAAAACACTTTCAAACAGATGTCTAAATCTCCAAAAACGTAATTTTGAATGTAGACACTTATACTTTAGACCTTAACAGGCCTTTTATTATGAAATTATTCTTATACCTCAATGGAGACAATGTTGCTAATAAGATTGTAGGATCACTATGGTAACACTATTATTCTTCATGCTCACCCAACAGTGTAGCCATAAAGATCATGCTCATGAGACCATGTAATGACAAACAACATGGATAACTTTAATAAGGCTGCCAACAGTTCCAACTTCTTTTCAAAGTGTAGATTCATCATCTGTCAGAAGTCTTTTTCCTTTCTCCACAGAAAGATTTTGTAACCATTGTGATTTAGTCAAGTGAGAAGGTACAAATGGATAGATGATACTTTTAAATCATTTCTTTACTGTTACCAGTCCCTTTCCAAAAAACATTTTCCATCATACTAGACAGGTCTATCAAAGCACAGTAGTGTTTTGACATCCGATTCAAATGCACCCACACAGTCCTGTCTGGGATGCTAAGAAGCTGCCCCTCATGGCCTGCTCTTATAACATCCCCGGGAATCAATGTCCATTCCTTCCCTTAATAAAACACAGGGAGAGGCACGTAAACCTTTAAGTCCTCTTTTGGGTTGTGGAGAGCATCATCTGAAAGGCATTACGAGTCCACTCGAATGTTCAAGTTTGAAGAAAAGATGACTGAGTGGTAAAGACGGAAACAAAGGACAAGGAGCTAATGCTGGGTGGTGGATATAGGTCATATACCGATGGACTGCAAGACTCTTCTCTCTACTTCATTCAAGTGGCTTGAAAACATGCTATAGCAAGGCTGCTGAGCAAACTGGGTAAGGAAATCTGTCAGGTACGCCTGGGGAAAAAAACATGGAGACAGGAGCAGTGAAGACATGAAGTATGGTTACAGCAATACTTCAGAGACAATGCCAAATAACTTACCTGAAGGTCAATTTGATAAATGGGGTCCTTCAGAGCATCTGGATCCTCCTCATCATCATCCTCATAATAATCGTCATCTATGGTGAAATTTCAATAATTGTTATAGATTATTTGTAGTAAAGACAAGGTGGTGAATATGTGGAAAGCACTGTGCACAGGGTTTCTGCAGGATTTTTAAGCTCAAATTTAAGACTTTTTAAGACCTTTTTAAGACCTGCACAAATAAAATTAATACCATATTAGCAGGGTAGGGCAATGTCTATAGTACCATATTAAACTGTAAAATGACTGTAAAAAGCATGATTTACAATTCAGATACGAGTGGACAGCTGACTCCTGAATGTTTTTAATATTCTTCATATTCTGTGTGGTCAGTTCACAGCGGTGATAGAAATGAGTCTTTTCCAACAAGTTTTATGGGCATTTTTACATTTAAGCCATTTTTTCTAAAAGTGTGCATCATCTTTTGAGTCAAATTCTTGCATTTGGGCTGTTATCAAGCAAATGAAATCAGTATCAACAAAAGTTATCTTTGCAATGCATCTGAAGTGGCATTTAGATGTATTTACACACTGTTTAATGCAGCTCAGAGGGACATAGAATGCTAACCTGCAGTTACAAATGCATAAATAATGTTTTGATATTTGAAACATAAAACGTTGAAAACTGATTGAAATTATTTAAAAAAAAAAATGAAGATACTTTAAATGTGAAATTAAAACGGCCAATAGGTGGCAGTAAGTCAGTGTTAATAAGTGAGTCATTGCGATTGAACCGAATCATTTAAACGGTTGTAATCACCGCCATGTTACTCAGAGACGCGAAACAGCGCTGTGGCTTTGTTTGGAATGATTTTTGTTGGTGAAATAGAGCAAAAGCAGGAAATATGGTGTCTAAAACGTAAGTCTCTTAATATTAATGTATTTTAATAGACTCGTGCAGTGAAACTCGTACGCGCACTAGTTTAACCTGTGGTAACTGATTCATTCTCTGCCAGCAGGTGTCGAGTTTGGCTGAAATATACCTGTTTTCCCGGTAAAGACAGCACACAAAGCAGCGCAGCACCGGACTTTGAACTTGCAGCGCTCATGTTTATTTAATGAAATCATAGCTTTTTGAAGTTTAATCGTAACATTCAGCCATATCGCAATTCTTGTCTTTCCGTCTCCAAATTTAAGACCTCTTGAAATCATAATTAAGACTTTCTTGTACCATTTAAGACTTTTTAAGGCCTTAAATTTGATACAACTAAATTTAAGACTTTTTAAGACTTTTAAAGACCCCGCGGAAACCCTGTGTGCACTCCACTGTTTTACTCATGTTTTTGTCATTTTGCTTTACTAATAAATCCTAACATTTAAAGAACGGCACGTCTGCCCACCACAAAAACATTAAACTGTTAAAACATTTTTGTTCATTGAAATAAAGCTAACGTACTAACAAAGTAAATTAAAAAGAAAACTGAAATATAAAAAAATAATTCGAATTCTAAGTATTAATAAAAACTGCAATAGTAAACAAATAATACAAAAATAACACTTGAAAAACTTTTTGGTCTGTGTACTTTTGCGTCCATTCATTTTTCCTTTTTTACCTTGACGAAAAAATGAAAAAAGAACAGTTGTTGTATTTTTAAATGCTATGCTGAAAAACAAAATTTAAATTACAACTGTACACACAAAATGCTGCCTGAAAAAGTAAAATATTGACTTCTTCTCAGATTTTGGTTTATGACTTTTTGCACATTTAATAAAACATTAGTTGTCTTTGGCCAAATTAGAAGTAATGCTTCTCCCGCACCATGCATGGTCGCTCAAAGCATGTACAGTACATTGTTAGAGTGCTACACACAAGGCTTTAAAATATGGGGTAAATATATAAATATAATATAGAAATATATAAAATAATTTCTCCTACTTCTCCAGATACAGATAGTCCAGAATCAAATCACTGAGGGTGCTCTAGCCTTAATGTACATCTATTTTGCCCTGTCCAGTGACGTCCGCTTTAAATGCCGCATTTATATCCAGAAGCCACTCCCGAAATTTTGCAGCATGTAAGCGGTCACAAAACTTATTCAAATTCTGAATGGATTACTCTATAGCCAAGAAAAAGCGCAAAGAGCACTCCCCTTAGAATAATTGAAAAGCTGTCACCCATTTGAGTTTATCGCCATCTCACAAAGTTCTGTTATAATCGATGAAGCTCTACACTACTCAATGAATCTCTTATTTACGTCATGTTACACTTTGTTTGTTATAATGAGAGACTCCCAAACGTGCAGCACTGAACAAAACTGTGGTGTGGAGTGGATTAAAACTTAAAACACTTATCCATTGCGTTCAAGAAATCAATAGAAAATGTCAGTGATTGGCTGCATTGATCAGTGCTACAAAAACACGTTGAAAATTGAAAACTGAGTTCAAACACAAATACACACTGGAGCGTTTGGAAAATATGTTTCACCAGTATCCTCTTGCTTTCATTTCGTTCCCTCTAGCATTCCCATAGAACCGGCCCTGGATACAGTTAATTACGTAAGGGATAATCAATGGCTAGCTGTGCATTAAAGGATTTTAATGCACGACATGGAGGCAAAGAACTGCCCGACGCAAAGCACATTTAAAATCCTTTAATGCACGGCTAGCCGTTGATTATCCCACTTATTCCATGGTCATTTGCCAAGTTATTGACAAGTTAAAACTAGTATTGCTCTTTGCAGCACAATATTTGACCGAATGGGTAAAAATGACAGTTATTTTCGTCGGTTACGGTTCGTTAGGTCTAGCATTCTGCCTGCTTCAAATCAGACACAGAGATGAAATAGTGCGGTAAGACCACATTTATTTGAATGAATTATAGCATGTATTTCAATTATCGATCGAGAGAGAGAGAGAGAGATGACAGTTGTGTGTAGCCTACCTGCTTGTTGCGTCTGCGCGTCTCTCTCTACAAACAACTAGGTTACTTCAAAAACATTTTCTCACCTCGTTGCTGGAGAATACAATGTAGCGATCTAGTATCTATCTTTTATTTTATTAATAAAAATCACGGGGAAGCGCTGACAACAAGTTTGTGTGTGTGTGCAGCGCAATCTACGATCTGCAACCTCTCTCTATCTCTCTCTCCGTGTGTGTGTGCGGGCGAGTGATGCGTGTTGGTTAGTGTGCATCAATTAAAGCAACGCATCAATATAGAACGGTGATTAAACTGACTTTGGAACTACCTGTGCATTAAACGGTTTTAGTGCATACCTGCCAGCCATTCAGAATCCATTATTCAGTCAGGCCATGGAATAAAAAGAAATATGTAACGAGCATTTAATACATGATTTTAGGTGTAAATAATCATCAAGATCATAAAAATAATGAAGCCAAAGATTTTCATAAGGGAGCCACGACAGCAACGCAAGAGGGCACTTATAGTGTACTTCACAGAGACGCTAGAAATTAAATTTAGCATTTAAATACATAAAAAAACAATCACTGGAATTTTGAATAATGAAAATTAGTTTGTGTCTGCTTATTCTATTCATCAGTGTTTGAACCACAAAAGAAACCGCATTTTCCATATTTAATTTCTGGGTTAAAAAACGAAAAATGAATGGATGCAAAAGTACAAGGACCCTTTTAAACAACCCTTAGAACAAAGGTTTGATTCCCAGGTAATGTGTGAACTAATAAAATGTGTACTTTAATGTCACTCTAGATGCCAAATGCATATGTAGGCTAACATTAGAATGGACAGATGCAAATTTAACCCTGTTTTAGTATTATGGGTCTTCACCGTATTTGTTGGAGGCAATGAGATCAGACAGTAGCTGTCCTGCTAATCCTTCATCTTCCTCATCATCATCATCCTCTTCATCTGCCAGATCATCCCACATTCCACCAGAGTCTGCAAAACAAACGTTCTAAACATAAGAATGCTCCGAACTTCAATGTCATCAATCAATACTAATTCTAGGGGTAAACAGTTAAACCACACAAGTACCTTGGCTCCAATCTGCAGGATTTGCTCTATTTGCATTAGCCTCCACCACGGAAGACAGTTCATTGACAATGAGTTTAAAAATCTTTACCAGCAAAGGAATGTTGGTCCACCGCTGTGGGTCTGAGAGAAACAGATCAGTCAGATATCGGAGACAATAACAATTATTAATAATCATTCATTTGGCAGTTTAGAGATTATTAACTTACTCTTGGCTGATTTGGAACGTGTACAGATTCCCTCGTCCAGATTAAAAACTTCATCTCCTTTGACGACTATATCTTGGAGGCGTTTGTCATTTGTGTTCAGACCATGCTGGAGAAGTTTACACAAGGCAACAGCACTGTGGACCGAGCGATTACAGTGTTATTTCAAATGGAAGCTGTGCAATTTCTTCAAATGCAATGCAGACGAGACTGGAAACCCTCACCTGACTTTGCCTTCATACTGGCCGTAAAACAGATGTTGGCGACTCATCCACTCAGCCATGACAAACTCTAGTGCAGGTTTCCCTGTGGGACCTGGAAGACTGCATAGGAATTCCAGCAGGGGCTCCAACTGGGAATGGACCAGGTGAGCGAAAACCATGATCAGGGACTGTAAAATGAAGAGCAAGAATGTATTTCACACCTCATTTGAGCCAGCAGCTACAGTACAATTCAGACTTATCTGTTGTACAAGAAAATTAATGTTCAACATGCAAAAAGCAGCAAACAATTTGTTTAAGTTATTATTATTAGCTTATTAAGTGCTATTTCTTACCTGTTCTACATCACACATCTGCAGAAATATTATGGTACCTAACATTTCCCACATTTTGTTTTCATAGCTTACATGAAACTGAATGTTCTAACATGTCAACTACAAATCAGTCACTAATTATTGATACTGATTATTGTTATTATCTACTTACAGTCCTAGTTTGATTTCATAATTTGCCCAAGGTGTTTATTTAGTTTACACTTTTTTTGAAGACTGGAGGTTATGGGCATTTGTTCAAACTTATTCACGCTGATTTATGAATCATTCAGACCATTTTGTGAACTGTTTTGAACGATTTACTGAAAAGAACTGACGCAAAATTAGTTCAATAAACTAAACACGTATGGCTTAACGAATAGTTGATAAAATATTTTTAACAAATAGTCTTTGACATGATTTTTTCATTTCCATGATGTTTCCGGTCCTGGAATTTTTTTTTTTAAATTCCCTGATATTTCCAAATTTTCCATGACCATGGAAACATTGTTTACTTTGACAAATGCAGAGGTTTTCAAACTTGATAACAATGACCCCCAAATATGATAGAGGACTTATTTCACATATGAAATAAAATGCAACAAACACAAAATAAATGAAAACCGATCAAATAAATAAAAAATGTGAAACAGTAATAATGCCAAAATCAGTAAATATGTTAAAATGACTGCGTTAAGCATATTTAATTGACATTTAAAGTTAACATTAACAGTGATAGCCCTAAAAATGCATTTTGTAAAAAATATTTTGGTTCTCCCAAATTTTCCACAGACACCCAGCACCCCTTTATGGCCCCCAGTCCTTAGTTTAAAAAAACACCAAGGTATTAGTTTAGTATCGACCCTGTGGTACTGTACTTAGGCCAAAATTCTGGTATCAATTCAACCCCACCTGCATCACACTGAGGGTCTCGGCCTGCTGCATCTTGCTGAGAATAGCACGCAGTATTTGGTCCAGCTGGTCAGCCAACTGAGTGCCAGCCCGGGCAATGAGAGTGGACACCAGGCGACCTACAAAAGCAGCGGTGAACTCAGACGTGCGGGGGTCCAGGAGCTGACTGACAACCTGCATGACATACCACAGGCCACTGTGGCCTTGCTCATCTTGCCACTGGGCAATCTGCTCCAGCGCCACAGACACATAGGCCCTCAAGCATTCACCACCATTCTAAAAAAAAATCAGTGATGATGAGAGTTAGATATCAGCTGACATAAGGACTCTGAAAAGACATATCACATTTATTTCTGGGAGAATGTCACCTGCATTGTGGTGTTGTCATCTGTGCGGAGGGTGCATTGGGCCACTGCAGGAAAAGCTTGGCACACAAGCATGTCAGACAACGGGGGTTTAGTGTTACGAACAACCGTAGTTAGGATATCTATGGATGTCTGTAAGAACAAAAAATACATATTACTTACAGAATACAGTAAGAAGTAGAACAAATTGAGAAGTGTAACTTACAGCACAAAGACCAGACGGGATTTTATCAGGTGGTGCGTGCATAATGCTAACAAGGGTAGGAATGAGGCGCATTTGCATGGGTCCTTGGCAGGCTTCAATCTGGGCAAGCTCCTTGAAGATGTCCTGCGCTAAAGACGCTACAACAGGATCTAACAAAAATGGAAAAGAGAACATAAGCCACAGGTAATCTAAATTACAGAAGATACAAGCTGTTGACTTCAAAATGATCTTACCATTACTATACTTAAGGAAGATGGCAATAGTGAGTGGGCAGATCTTGTTCTCAGCACTTGTGGTGAAAGCCGGATCCACGGTGCAAACAATACAGAGGGTCTCCATGACTAAAGTGAGAACTTCAGAGCTGAACTGAGCTGCGAGCTGCACCAGACCTTCCAAGACACTGGGCAGGAACGGCTGCAGGACGTGAGTGCTCTCTGACAGCTTGAGTTGATCACAGTACCTGTGAAACATATATAAAAAGAGATCACTATTTTTGTGGAAATCATGATATTTTTCTCAGGATTCTTTGATAACCAAAGAATTCAAAATAGCAGCATTAATTTGAAATAGAAATCTTTACTATACTTTAGTAAATGTCATTACTGTCATTTTAGATCAATTTAATGCATCCTTGCTTTATTATTTTAAAAAAGGACAATGAATCACAGTTATTGAATAATGAATATAAAATTATTAAATTGTTAATTATTCCATTTAAACCACATATGTATTTATTTCTCATTACTTTTTTCAGGTTTTCGTCCCAAAAAGGTGTAGAACCAAATGAGATTCCTGCTTAGAAGTAGCCCAAGCCGCTGTATCTCATTTGAAAGTGTATAATCATGGCAAATACATTTTTTACAAATAGCAATATTACATTATCTGGTTACATTTTATTTAAAGATGTCGTTGTTACAGTGTAATTATACATTGAAGTACTGAGCAATATTAATTATCTACATGTACTTACTATATAGTTAGGGTTACTTCCATGTAATTATGTATAATTTATTGTTATTACAATAGTAAGTACATGTAACGTGTAACAAGGACACCTTAAAGGGGTGGTTGACTGCTTTTTTTCTAGGCTTGACTGTGTTTATGGGGTGCAGTCAAACATATGTTCATGCTTAGTTTTTTGAAAAA
>JAFVLL020038801.1:0-22902 GCA_021397915.2 Tor tambroides
GTCTTTGAACCATATATATATATATATATATATATATATATATATATATATAGTGTGTGTGTTTGCTTTTTGGAAAATTGTATTAAAACCAGACCAAAAATCCTAATAATCCAACTAAACATCATAATAATTATTCATGTTAATAAGAATATAGGGAACCCACAACAACTAAAAAAACAAAAACATTTCAAAACATTCAAAAACATTCATTTTAATTAACAGATAATAATAAATGAGATTTCAGTGATAATTTGACCACCTGTATCCAGTTTCAGAAATCTGCTTGCCTTAAATAATTTGGTGGGTAGTTATGGTAGATAATGTTAGATAATGTTTCATAGCTAGCCATTTGTCTGCAAATCTCACAACTGTGGGGATTTTGCTGTGATTTCTGTGTTCACTGTAATAGCGACTTTGATGTATTATTTCTACAAATCTATCTTACAGAGATTTTTATCTTGGGAGCCGTTGAGCTCTGTAGGCATTTGATGAAGCTCATCGGTAGATAACAGAGAGACCAAATTAAAAGTGAATAAAACATGAATCAACGTATTTTCCTCAGGCTTTTGGCTCCGGCGAAGAGAGAAGAGTGACAGTAACACTCAGAGAGCAGGACAGATGATTATGTTTCCTGTTTTGTCAGTTCGACTCTGAACAGCTGTGTCTTCACTTTAATCATATTTCACCTGCAATCAGCGATGTGAAGAGAGAAAGAGAGAGAGAGCCGAAGAAGGAGGGAGGAGAGACACATTCACCAGGGATGAGCTCAATCAAGCTGCTAAAGATCAAACCCAATCATGCCACATCATTAGCATAATGAACTGAAGAACAGCATGAGGAGAGGAAAGTCTGATAAAAGAGCCAAAATCTTCAGCTTCGCATTTAAAAGTACATATTTTGAAGACTGAATAGTAGTTTCAGTCATTTTGTAGAATGAAATGATGTGTGTTTTAGTGTGAAATCAATGCAGGCTAGGTTCATTTCTAACAACATACAACTCTTAAAAATAAAGGTTTCAAAAGGGAGATTAATGATGCCATAGAAGAACCGTTTTCGATTCCCCGAAGGACATTTCAGTGAACAATTTCCATAAGAATCTTTTTTTTTTCTAAGTGTGAAGAACATTTCAAAGGCTAAAGATCCTTTTTTTCACTCTAAAGGAACATTTTGAAATAAAAAGATTCCGTGGATGTTATAGCAACCATAAATGCCTCTATAAAGAACCTTTATTTTTAAGAGTGAAATTACTGCGTAAAAATTGACAGCATGCTTAAAAGCAGAATTCACCAGAATATCTGTCATCATTTACTCGCCTTCATGTCATTTCAAACCTGCATGGTGTCCGCTCTTCTATGAAACAAAAAAGAAGATATTTGGACAAATACCAGTCACCAAAATGGTTACCAACATTCTTCAAAATAGAAATAAATGCACAAAGGTTTAGATAGTTTTCATTTTGGATAGATTTCATTTTCATTTCTGGGTAAACTATCCTTTCGATAATTATGTCAAATTTGATAGCAACTTGCAAATTTTACACTATATATAGCAATATTGTATGATGATAAAGTACAAACAGAGCTGGGTAGATTACTTACAAGTTGTAATCCGTTACTGATTCCAAATTACATGACAAAAATTGTAGTTAGTAACGTAATCCATTACATTACACATTCTTTTAGATTACTTTTGACCATTTATCACATTTATTTAAACCTGTACCATATATGAAGAGTGAGAAAATATATTCCATTTGTTGTTATTAACAACATGAAGTGCATTAAACATGTGACCATAACCAACATCAGAGAACCAATGAACATGCAAATGTGATACTTCATTATTAAAATATTTATTTTAAAATCTCAGGGGTACTTCAAGTAAATACATTTGGTGAAAGAGGATCAGATGAAAAAAGTGTGAATTTGTGCATTTTAATGTTTTTGAAAGACAAGCCTTCCAAAGACAATGAAATACATGGTTAAATAACCAGAGTGTCAGACTTTGTCTCCTGTGTCTTGTGTTTTCCCCTCCTCTCGTGCCCTTATTTGGAGTTCCTGATCCGTTCCTCGTTCCATGTCATTATTAGTTGATTAGTTCCCAGCCTTGTTTTGTTAGTTATCTAGTTTAGTCCCCAGTTTATAAGCCCTGTGTTTCCTTACCTCTGTGTCCGGTCTACTTTGTTTCTCTCCATGTCGTTTTCCTTGTTGCCAGTGATTCCTGAGTTTTGTTTAAAATCCTTGTTTTAAAGAAGTTCCTCGCCTCCTCGATCCTTGCTCCCAACGTGTGTGTGACAGAGTGATAATTCAAATAAAAATGAATGTGTTCATCAGTAGTTGATGCAATGTTGATTTTTGTAAATTCAGTGGTCCAATGCTGTGTCACCACCAGAAGAACGACTGATCTCTGTGTGACTGTCCACAAAACTGGAAGACTTTCTGAGTATACAAGCAGTAGGCTATTTTTAGAAAGAAAAATTTAAAAGGAAAAAGAGGAATCAATAAATTATGAATAATTTATTGCTATTGTGTAAATAATATGTAATCCATAAAGTAACTATTTTAAAATGTAACAATCTAATTACAAGTACTTAATTTTTGGAATCTGATTACGTAATCCAGATGACACGAAATCAGTCACTACCCAGCTCTGAGTACAAATAATATAATCTTTTATAAACAGTTGTTCAGATATAGCCCTAAATCTCTGAGGAGAATTGTCATTTTCAGGCCAAGAGTTCCCGTGAGAATTTCCTGCGGGTTTGATGAGAAAAAAACATTTTGTGGTTAACATTACATGGAGAGACTTTGTTCTGCAACAGAAATTACACAGCACAGTCAGTGCTAACATAAAGATTACAATGCTGGTTTATATGTAGAGACATTGCCCAAGTAGTACTTTAGTATTGAAACAAAGTGTGTGAGACCATGAAAAATTTGGAGAATCGAAAACAATTTACAGTAATGTTCCTTTTGTTAACACTGGTTATAACATGAACTAATAATTCAAATTGTATCTTTTAATATGGTTTAATGGAGCTGAGCTAACAAGAAATAACAACGAACAGCTGATAACTAACGTTATCAAAGATTAACACATAACAAATGTATTGTTCATTGTTCATTGATGTTAGTTAATGCATTAACCTTATTGTAAAGTGTTACCAGGTAATCCCTGTGCTCACAACATGATCTTCAGCCTTTTTTGTGTCCTTTAAGACGCATTGCGTGTCTTTGTCTGCACTGTGTGTAAGTGTGGCCTCTGCACTGATAAAGCCTATTCTTCTGGCATCTCTCCGTTTCCTCTCGCTCTGCCAGCGGAATGCCACAGGAAACAACATTCTCAACATTCCACGGCTTCTGATTGGTGGATGCGTGCAGCTTCAGTTCACTGGCAGTGCCTAGTCTTCAGTGCGTGCATCACACCGGAGGATCACTGGCTGTTCCTGCTGTGGCGTATGCTAACCACACTGCCATATAGACTACAGCGACTGTTTAGTTCCTGTTTTTTGACTTGGTCATTGGCGGCAGTGTAAGGAGGACTTTAAAAGTGCATGGAGTAATATTTTCCACACTTTAAAATTAAGCTTTTTCATGGTGACTGCTGTGATGTCTGGCTGTATGTTGCATTACTGTATGTTGCAACTTGAGATGAATTTATCTCAAATTCCCTCATTTTCCAGACAACACTCAGATAAACAAATAAATAAATA
Source organism: Tor tambroides (assembly GCA_021397915.2). Taxonomy (NCBI): domain Eukaryota; kingdom Metazoa; phylum Chordata; class Actinopteri; order Cypriniformes; family Cyprinidae; genus Tor; species Tor tambroides. Next base: position 3,713 of record JAFVLL020038801.1, read on the forward strand.
AATTTGCTACTTGTTCAAATTAATTTGTTAAAATAAGATGAAACATTTTTTAAATTGACAATTTAATGTTCAATCCACTTTAGATAATAATTTTATGTTGGGACAACATTGATAATTTTTGTTGACATTGCATGGGATTGCATTAAGAGGGGAAATGTTGAAATTAAGTGTAATTTTATGTGCTTGTCCGTAAAGAGAAAGACTTGTTAGAGTTTATTGGTCAGTTATTCTGAAGATTTAGAAATGTTTCAGTTAGGTTTTTGAGTTTTGAGCTTACCACTGTCCAGAAGAGTAGTGCTCATATTAGACTGCTGCGGTATAATGAATAGTTGTTTAATTCAATGAGTATTAACTGTGCTAATTCCAGTTCTTACTAACACAGCTTAAATGTATTAAGTTGGTTCAATAAAATATTATTTGTTCAAATGAACTTGTTTTTGGACCTGAACTAATTGCGAATAATGGGAGAAATGAATCTTTTTGAAGCTTCGAATCAACTGAACTAATTGCTTCGTAAAATGATTCAACAGTTTCGAAACAACTGCTGGTCAAAACTGTGTAAATACAACAACTCAGGCCAAAACACGCATAAAAACAGCTTTTACAAACCCATTGTAAATGTTTTCTTGAAAGTAAACTACATTAAATATCAATGAACTAGCATAATTCACGGGTTCACAGAGATCACAGACTATTCAATAGCAAATCATTGAAATTTCGAAGTGTTTCGAAACAGTTGTGATGTAACGAAGCATCGTTTGCTGAAATCATGTGACTTTGGCAGTTTGATACGCTCTGAACCGCTGTTTCAAAACTAATGATTCACAAAGGTTTCAAAGCTTCACGAAGCAGTGCTTCGAAAGCGTCCATCACTACTAATTGTGTTGAAACGTTTTGCTCAGTTTAATTAAGTTCGCTGAGCAAGCAATTGTTTTTTGAGTGAATATCAACTTCAAGGTCAACTTGCAGTACCGTACTGCTAATATTGCCAACATTTTCCAAAGGCTGCAGTTTAATTCAACTGCAAACTAAAAGCATGATAAGAAAAGATGTACTGAAGCCATAGCTCAGCGCTCACTGATTTGGAACAACCACGGTATTTTGTTTGTGTAAAATATCACTAAAAATAATCTTAAAATAGTACTCTGTACCACACTCTTTAAGAAATATGATTTTAAGCTAATTTCTGAAATAAACTGAAGGTAACTTCTTAACTAATTATCAAAATTGTGTAAAATTGCAATGAAGTCATGTAACAACAATGCGCACACTATTATTGCGTTTAGCTACTGACATGACTAGAATAAACTATAATATAAATATAAATACTGCATGTTTCACATATTGGTTTTAAAAATATGCAATTTACTGCACAGCAAACAGAATATTAGACTTGGTTCACACTGCAGGCTAAAGTGGCCCAAATCTGACTTTTTTCCCCAAATGTGACCCATATCTGATTTTCTTATGAGAGTCTGAACAGCACAAATCTGATTTTTTCAAATCAGGCCCAGGCCACTTTCATATGTGGTCCTAAATCGGATACATATCCGATGTTTTGCAATGCGACTTCAGTCTGAACGGCCGTGTCGCATTTCATGCGATTTTTACATCATTGAAATGCGACAGACGTCACAATTCTGCGCTGGAGGATGCGGGAAGATTAAAATCACAATGGCAGACAATATATAGACCAGTGGTTCCCAACCACGTTCCTGGAGGCCCCCCGACACTGCACATTTTGCATCTCTCCTTTGTCTGACACACCCATTTCAGGTCTTGGAGTCTCTACTAATGAGCTGATGATCTGAATCAGGTGTGTTTGATTAAGGAGACATGGAAAACATGCAGTGTTGGGGGGCCTCCAGGAACGTGGTTGGGAACCACTGATATAGACAATAATATCACTTCGTTATTTAGGCTCCGATTGCACATTAACTTAAAAATGGCTAAACGCACGCTAACACGAGCAGCATCCATTTTTATTTCCACAAACACAGTGCGCTGCGTCTGACGTCACGTCTTCTTCTGCGCACGTCATTTCAGGGCCGTATACGGTTCACACATGAGACTGATGGCAGTCGCATTTAAATGACAGTGTGAACAACAGCGCAAAAAAATTGGATTTCAGCAAAAAATCCGATCTGAGCATTAAGACCTGCAGTGTGAACTAAGTCTTAGTATTCGATTCTGAACATAACCATCAGAACTGGCCAATTTGAAGATGCTGACAGATTGTCAGAGCCACTGTTATTGGCCCAGGTGCTTGTCAATCATTACAGTTCCCGCCCACATCCCATGATGCTTCACTTCAGAAAAAAAAAGCATATAATTTTTTTTTATTTTTTTACCAAGTAAATCAGTAAGGACATTGATAAAATTGACCAAAAATGATTTGAAATTCTGAAGTAACATAAACACTGATCAGTGCTGTTTGATTTAAAAAGTATCAGAGTGTGTAGTTACCCTTGACTCTATGAACATTGCTCTTGTTACAACTCCAGGCAGGTTGAAAAGGGTGTCTGTTGTAATTAGCATAGTTGTGGAAGAGCAGTTCTTTGGCACAATTATGGAATCGCTATCAAAAGATTTTGGATGCAAAAATTTTGTAACTTGGGACAGCTATTGATCAACGATTTTAGCGCTCCTTCCATTGAGTATAAAAAGAAGTTACGAAAGTGTAGTATTTTTAATTAAAAAACCAAAGCATTTCAGAACTTTTAACTTATTGAACAAATTGTTTCGCAAAGTAGTAAATTGTATTGAAACATTAAAAACTCTGCACACTGGTGACGCCTGCTGGTCAAAACTGTTATGCAACAAAACCTCAGACCAAACATCCATAAAAAAGTTTTTACAAACACATTGCAAATGTATATTTAAAAATATGTTTTAGTAAAATGTCTACAAATTGATTAAACTGATCCGAGAAAACATAGACACTGGTTCAGTGGTTCACCACTAGGGGCGACCCAGTACACTCGCATGATTCATGGGTTCATAGAGGTTAGCTTAAAATACCTTCTAGTATGTTATAAACATAATGTTTTGTTTATTATAAGCATGTGCGTTTAATATTTTGTTTATAGTAATATTTTGTATACGTTGACTTTTAACATCCAGACAGGACCTACACGTGATGACATTTTCACAGCAATTATTAAAACAAAGTATGTGGCAAGCTGGATTTGTATATTGATACAATCAATGTTATTGGCTTTATATATGCAAATAAGAATGTTAACCAAAAATTACAAATGTGTGAAATCTCTAAACTTAATTCTTCACTGAAGGAGACAAAATCAAGGTTCTTGTTGCCTTCTCAGTCATTTCTCACTTGGCACGATGCATTTATGTTTAAAAGGCCAGTGAGAGAATCATAATAGAAGTATTTAACCTGGGAGAGAAAGGAGAAGGAGAGACTGATTCATGTTTCTCAGTATCTAAGCTCCAGGAAAAGCACCAGCTGCCTCTAAATCGTGGTGAAGAGAGAGAGAGAGAGAGAGAGAGAGAGAGAGAGACAGACAATGTCATCTGTTCGACATAATGAGATACATGACAGCGATGGAGTGCAGGCAAGAGAGCAATAAAAGTACTAAAGACAAACAGTGTACAAAGTGCAATCATGCATTTGAGCTAATGAAATCCTCTGGAGTGCACATGCAGTTTAGGCAACACTGAAAATCACAGTATTGTAGCCTCATTTCAGTTAAAAAAAAAAAGGATACCATTGTTTTCCCCCATTTTGTTGGTTATTTTTATTATTATAATTGTTTATGTATTTTTTGAAACTTATACTTCGGTCTTTCCCATTCAAGTAGATTGGAATTATGTTTGCATAACTAGACTGCAGTACTACCAAGATGGCCACCAAGTAAACTGACTTGTCTTGAAGTCAGAAAAATTAACCTGGAACTTTTTCCTACAACGTGACAACAACACTGACGTGTTGTTAGAAAAGGCAAGTTTAAATTTTTGTGCAGTCTGGAAGAATTGATTTACTTCATGAAATTGAATTTTCCAGCAGTACCTTCCAGTAAGGACCCATGTGACTCTAACACAACAGCAGCTGTACTCACAGAATTAATGGCATTAGCATAGAAAATATGACAATAATCTGTTTTGTGGGCAATATTCTCTTTACATTGTTTACCGGAAATTATATTTTGTTACTGGAAAAGCAGTTAAACCTTATTTTGATAGTCCACTTTAGACATAAAGCCATGGTCACACTAGACTTTGAGCGTACAAAATTTCTTCCGACATTGCAATGGTCATGATATAACGTCATGCTCTGCAGTGTCTGTTGAAAAACTTAAATTCAACACATAATAATGATAAATCCAAAATTTTAAAAAACATACACTCTACTCTGCTTTCCTGCAGTGCTGCAGTTTTAAATTTATGTTCTTCTAATTCAGCTACGAGGTAATGCCATGACGTATCAATCAATCTCATTCTATTGCTTACATGGTTTCACGTGATAAGAATTATCACAAAGATTTTTTCAATTTGCAGTTGATTCCAGCAGAGTTTGATGCTAGCAGGGCGTTAGCAAGGATGCAATACCTTAATAAGCATAAAATAAAGAACCCAAAATTATGCAACTTACTGTAGTCTCATAGGAAAAACTTTCCTTGCGCAATACTATATTATGACCTCAGAACACTTTAACCACAGAGCATGATTTGTAAGCTATATTTTGATGTTTGCTTCATGCATGGGTTTTCTGTTACAATAAACTTGCTCGGTAGCGCACCCGGTACACTGTTTCACTTATGATGTGGAGCGCTCATGCAAAACACAAGTCATGACACTTGATAAAAGAGCTAAAAAAAACTTGTAGAAGACATGATTGCTTCCTCAAATGCTTTTTATCTTTTTTTTTTTTTTTTCTTTTGCAATCGGTTATAGTTTTATGGTAGGTTTAGGTTTAGACTAGTTGCTACATTACTTTCAAACGCAGTTGACCGTTCGCAAAAACCCGCCCTCCTTCGTTACTCTTGCTATGTCCAAAAAACACATTGTGGTCTCACGCAGTGAAAAATACATCACGGAGCAAAGAGGAAACTGACAACACACCGACAGACAAGACAGAGCAGGTTACGTTATGAAACAAAGAGTCAGCTTTCAAATTTTGAACAATTTAAACAATAAATACAGTTTTGTGGCTCTTTAATGTGTTGTGACAGATTGATGTAGTGTCTCAGTTCAAGCGGTCATATTTATTCTTATTTACTTAAAGCGTGAAATAAGCATGAATGAACAGCAGAACATATTTTATTTAAACCGGAAAGACATCAACGCACACACTTTTTCAAGTTTAAGCCAACCAAAGTGAATCTACTCTCCTGTCTGATTTGTTTGCTGGACAAGATGGTGGATTCGGGATTATGATTGGTCAGATCACCTGTCAATCAAGCTCTTTGCGAACGGTCAATACAGCATTTTAGCGCCACTCACCAGACATTTAATTACTGAACTTCCGCGATATGTACAACAATCAGTGAAATGAAACATTCATTTGGTTGGGATAAAACTGAATGCGCATTTAGTAGCACTCACTGGATTTTTCACTTTGAAAGTGTCAAGTGTTGAAACATGAAAGAAGCAATGTAATATCAGAAAATAATTTTGCAGAAATGTCACTGTATGTTTTTCCAATGAGCTTGGGCTGCTATTTTTGATTGGATTGAACAATTTTTTTTTTTTATCAGTTTTCAGCATTGAATAAATATTGACGTATTTTTCTCAACTCATCCTTTTTTTTTAGTGAGTGTTTATCCATGAAGGTCTTAGAAGTTAGAACTCAGCCAAAATGATATATCTTAAAAGAAGGCATTGTTGTATTCATCAATACTTGGAACAGCCTTTGCATTAAGAGCATGCCTATGATGCCTTAAAATGCTGTTAATGTAGGCAGCTCACTGTGTGGAGTATTATGAGTATGTGCATGACTGATCTGGTGTGGCAGATCTGTCTGACTGTACCTCTCCAAATATGGTTCCTCTGGTTGAGTTTTAATTAGAGGAAATGACTGGAGAGCTGCTGGTAGAGAGGATTGAACCACAAGGGGGGAGGGGAGAGTTAATTAAATCAGCATCGTTGTCGGAGATGAGCTAAAAGAGTCTTATCGCTTACTCTGACCGTGTTGACTGACCATTTCCCACACGTACAGTTAAAAGCCCAAGTGTTCATCTCAGCACATGAACTGTGTGTTGTCGCTCTGCCCCTGTATTTCTCTACATTTGACTTCCGCCTCTGCTAGAGTGGCTGCGGGAGATCAGAGCCTGTATAAATGAGTGAACCATCTGATGAGGGTTAAAGAGGACAATGTGTCCTCTGGGCTACTGAGAAAATGAGCTCTATAATAGTAGGCTGAGTTCAGTTACACTGTCACATATGACAGAAGATGAGCTGTCTGTGTCCTCCAGTGATCCCACTCCCTGCTATATGAGGTCTATATACGTGTTTGTACTGAGATGGGTTGAAGTCAATATAAAACTGGCCTTTACTTTCTTATTCATACATATTTCTCATATTATTAAGCACAATAACATTAAGCTGTGCCATTTTTCCACACTTAATTTTCTATTTTATTCAAAATTGTTCTACATTATGGAAGTAAAATGAGTAGGGAATGCCATTAAGCTATTTTTATTCCATCTATAGAAATCCAGGCAATCAAACTCAGACACTCCCCTTACCATGTCTTGAAGAGCCAGTCTTGATTAGTTTTAGCTTCAACTGTGGACTTTTAGTTGTTATAAATTGAACGGTTGCGCCCAGTAAAGTACCATGAAGATGTTTGTAGGTGGTCAAGGCAATTCTTGTTAGCTGGGTTTGGGTGAAGTTAACTTAGATGAGTTTGAGAACTGTGCAGGCAGCATGTCTCAAGGTCAGTGGCATAGATAGAGAAGTTGTGTTATAATGTGGTGAACACTGCCACCTGATTATATACACTGGAAAACAACATTACATCACCAATTAAGTGAAGAAAAAAATCCTTACAGCAAAGCTCATAGTTCTTATCGTTCTTAAACTATGGAGAAATGTAGATGATTTAGATGTATATTTTTAGTTTTATTTAAAAGTTTGAATTCTAGAAATTACTTGCTAAGCCCAACATTCTGAGGCATTAAAAAGGTACATTTTATGTAAACAGTTTTGAGGTTTAGTCGACCTCTGCTGGTCTAGCCGGAAACTGCAGACTCTTAGATTGAGAAAGTGCTGTTGATTCCTACAAGTTAAGTTAAGTTCAGCAATTTTGCAATTATTGTGGTAATAAAAAAATAAATGTTATTCCATACATATAAGCTGCATACTTGTAATTTAAGTTATTTAAGAGAAAATGTAAAGCTATTCTTCATGACTAAAATTACCTTCTTATATTCACTAATGTGAAATACTTGGACTCTTAACCCATTTAATCCATAAAAAAAAGTTTTTCATTTATAAAGCTCTAAAAAAACTTACTGACTGATGTTTCTGTGCATTTTCTGCAAATATGGAAAAAAAATAAAGGCTCTCAATTAAATACGTGCAGTTTCACATGGTTTCACATGACCAGAGCAGTTTTTTTTTTTTTTTTTCCTGGTTGCACAATGAGATGATGACTGCATTAAAGCTCCAAAACAAAAGGCTAGTAAAGTATGTTAACATAAAGATATGACAAAGATTTTTGGTACACATTATCTTTAAGGTGTCTAGTATTAATATATGAATTCACATATATTCAGTTTTGTTGAGTGTGGTCATAGAATGAGTAAACATGTTGATGGTCACAATAGTGACCGCTGGGATAACAGTGAACTTAGGTATACAATATAAATCCAATTGCAGTTGTTAGTGAAAGCTGCACTAAAATGTTGCAATGACAAAATATTGCACTAAGTTCAAATGTTACAAATAAGTTACAATATTGATGTTGTAATACTGGTAGCACTAACATAAAATTAGATGATATATGTTACAATAAAGTAACAATTTTGAAATATATATATTAATCTTGGTATTCCTATCAGTGTTGTATAAGGGTTGTCATGCATATAGTAACCCTAGAATGTGATAAAACAGTATAAAATAACTGGGCTGAGATATTTAACAACTTTTAGGACTGCAGAAATATGTTAATTCAGTACACATATTATCCCACCGGTCACAATATCGACCAAACCTAAAACACCATTTTTCACACACTTTTCCAAAAAAAAAAAAAAAATTATTATTATTATTGATTATTTCAAAAGGTTAGTAATGACACATCATTTGGATATTTTCATGTTTCAAAATTTGGGATTAAACGGATTAAGCCACAACTAAAATTGTATAAATGCGTTTGTTACCATTCGCAAGTTTGCAGTCACATTGCTGCTGCTGTTGTTGTTTTTGACAATTTTATTCAGCAATGACTCACTGAATTGTTAAAAAATGACAGTGACAGAAAACAGAAATTAACACAGCCATTATGATGAAGTGCTTGCCCCCTTAATTTAAGCTTGCTGTGTAATACATATCTTGTCTGCTGGTGGAAATCAGGTGTAATCATTCTAATGAAACCTGACCTGTTTGATTTATTTAACAGAATTAGTATCAATGCTACTTTGTTCAGCTCTATCTAAGATCAGATAAAAATACAACGGGACAACAGACCATGCTGATCATAACTGAACATATTTGCTGCTCCATGGCGAAACCCATCAAGTGATTCTGAGAATCGTGTTTTGAGAAACGAAAATCCTCCCTAGGTCAGTGGTTCCCAACATTGTTCCTGGAGCCCCAAACACTGCACATTTCACATTTCTGTTCCCAGGGTAAGCGTGAATCTCAGTGCCAATCCACTGTGGTCTGCCAAACAACCATATGTGGCCATATTTCCTGCTCCGTGGCACAACAGAGCCCAGTCATTCTGAGAATCACGTTCTGAGAAACATGCATCCACACACCCTCTCACAGTTTATGTCGTTCCCTGGGGGGGTCACCAGGGCTTTTACACCCAAGCAAAAATGGGTACAGTGTGTACGGATAAAGCCAAGTGCTAGTCGATTCCTCCATTCTTTCTGAGAATCATGTTCTGCGAAACATGCACCCAACCCTCCCAGTCACCAAAGGTGATTTAGCTCGTATCCCTAGGGTGTGCACATGGGAAGCCGGGGGCCAATCTGATGTGGTCAGCTAGTAAATAACCATATCTGACAGTATTTATTGCTTCATTGCACAACAGAGCACAGAGACGTCAGGTCCTTCTGCATTCTGAGAAATGATCACCCTGTACACCCTATAACTCACTGACTTCACGTGGTTCCCTGGGGAGTCACCAGTGCTCCTACACCCAATCTAGAGGTGCACGAGCCACTGTCCCCAGGGTGTGTATGAGCATCTGATGCAAGTCTTTGGCAGTCAGCCAGTAAAAATCTGTATTTGACCCTATTTCCTGCTCCACAGTGTTTTGGTCGTAATATTCTATTACCAGAGTATGCAACCTCTAGTAATTGCTTGCAATTTCATTGATCTTAAAGGGGTCATCGGGTGCAAAATTCACTTTTACATGTTGTTTAAACTGAAATGTGTCTTGGCAGTGTGTGTACACATCCACTCTATAATGATAAAAATCCACCCCGTGTTTTTTTTTAAAATTCCGATAAATTATAACCCCTTTGTCAAATCAAGCCATTCACAGATTATTGGCAGAGTGATGTAGTTTTGCACAGGCCCCTCCCACGATTGTTGATTGACAATGGCATTTCAGCTTAAACCCGCCCTGAGTAAGCTGTCATCAGTCCGCCATTGTTTCGACGCTGGAGCGGGTGTAGACAAGAATGTCTCCTAAGCGATTGAGGTTCTTTGTTGTTGGATAACGAACATAGCAGTCGTCATTTACTCCCGACATCTGAGCTGCTGAAGACGCAGAGGATTACCTTTGTTTTTGAAGGGAATGCGCCCCCGATCTACCTAAATGCGTTTATGTTCGCGCAAATTATTTGTGTTCCAGCTTCACCTACAGAAGAAGTGAATATATATATTTTTTTAAATCAATCTTTGCAAATCCCCTTTCCTAATAATGTACTAGTTGGCAAGTTCCGTGACAAATGCGGCTAAACTTAACAGTCTCTCTCAGACAGCTGCTCATCTCCCCATGGAAGAGAGGGGCGGGGTGAGCAGAGCTCATTAGCATTTAAAGAGACATGCACTGAAACGGCTCGCTATGAACAGAGCTGTTTTTGACAGGGTAAAATGGGTGTTGTTTTACACTACTATTTAGAAATTTTAATCAAAGTATGTTATTAGACTTTTCATTAAGACCCTAAAGAATCATATCAGCTTGTGGAAAATGAACATTCATTTGGGACGAGTTCAAATTCCACTGGTGTCTAAGAAGCCTGTGAGGAGCCTAGGCAAGATGTTTAGCCCTAATCGGACAGGAATAATTTTCTAAATGAAATTTGGGTTACAGGTCTTATCGCCCGATGTCTGTGATTCCATGCATCGAATCGGATGGGACAAACATCTCTGTGTTTATTACAGAGATGGGAGGGTCTGTTTTGTACATCTGGGCATTGCAGAGATCATGTTTTGTGTATGCGTGCACTACATAGTCATAAACTATAACATCAACTGCAACAGTCTTGTTTAATTTTCGTAAGGGTACACACGTAATTATTTCTTTGCCGGGAACAAACTCATCTACATCAAAAATGAATGGCACGCAAAATGCGCACGATAGTGAGAGCATCTACAGTAGTTGGCCAAAACACACAAGGAAACGTATAGTGAAAAAAACATTGTCGGCAATCACAAATTAGATTACTTTTCTTAGAGGATCACTGAGTTTGCCGAAAAACAGTATTTGTTCTGGAGTTATTACAGAGGTAGTGTGAGAAAAACACATACTTGGCAGACTGGATTAAACTTGCAAAGTACGTCTGTGAAACACAAATTTCTCTAACGCCCCCCTGTAAAACTAGTCCCGTCCGAATAGGGCTTTTGATGGCACCTTCAGACTGCAACAGTCCAGTCAGCTTGTGCAGAGCTGAAAGTAAGGTTATCAGTGGTGAATGTCAAGACTTCAAAAAAAATTGGAGGCAAATCGGTGCTTGTTCACGCGAGTGACAATCACACAGTGTGAATTATCAAAGACGTGATCTGAGAGAATCGCCGACGCCCGTGAAATATTTGGCATGCTAAATATCTGGACCTGTTGGCGATTCAAAATCCTGCTGTGTGAAATGAGTTCTGACTGAAAAATACATCGGCGATGACCTACAGCCAATGAGAGAGCAAGATACAGGGCAGCGGGAAGTTCGGGGAGGAGTTATATGAAACATAGTTTGCGGACTAGGAAGAGTTGTCGGTGATTCTTCCTACTGTAAAGTCATGCAGTGTGTAACCTCCTGTCACCAATCCATTGTACAATGTGAACACAGCAGCAAATGAATGCTGCCCCAGATCGTCCTTCAGTGTGTAAACAACAGTGATCTGACGACTTTGAAAATCATGCAATGTGAACTTGGCATAAGCAGCATTGCCCTTTGTGGGCATACTAACAAGCTGTCACATGAGCTCTATGTCTGTCCTTGGACTTTTATGTTGAAATGGTTCCTATGCTTTATTTGTAGTCAGTTTGTAATCTTTCCTGTTGATTAGTCCCTGACTCATTCCAGATGTGTCTTGTTTGCCAGTCACCCCTTGTGTATTTATAGACCAGGGTTTCTCATGTTCTTTGTCTGGTGCTGTTTCTGGTGTTCTATAACGCTGAGTGCTTCAGAAACTAGGAAGAGGAGGATTCAAGTGCAGTATAGCAGTTAATTAATAAAATGACACAAAAACACCCAAGCAACAGGAAACAAAGGCAAAAACCAGAGTAAATCCAATCCAGGAGCAAAACAGAACTGAAAGCATCTGACATGATGCATCCACTAAAAACACCACCAGACAAAGAACATGAGAAACACTGGGGTATAAATACACAAGGAGTGATTGGCAAACAAGACACATCTGGAATAAATCAGGAAATAATCAACAGGAAAGACTACAAATAAAGCACAGGAACCACTTCAACACAAAACTCCAAGGACAGACACAGACCTGCAGCTTCCTTTAACCAGCCTGAAAGAGGAATTTAAGGTCACCACAGCTGAGGAGGTGTTACTCTATAGAGACTTCACTGACACCAGAGTCTCCTCTGCAGGCATCACTATTGGAGGGTGTAAGGGAAACGGTCAATTTAGCTCAAAGGGAATCATTTATGATTTTATAGGGAATTTGAACAGAATCACTGTTTTACGGCTGATCACAGAGTTGACCAGCGATTCATCGAACGAGCCGTACAACATCAACTCTGCATGGATATTAATATCCAAAATATAGTGAAAACAATATTTATTAGCTCAGTAACAAAATCGGCAGTTTAAGACATTAACTTGTAAGCAAAAAACAAGATACTTCTCTTTTCAATATAAATAAGGCTTTATTGGATAAATCTAAGACATATAAACTAATCTAACACATAAACATACGCACTCATACATTCAGCTGCAGAAAGAGGGAAAGTGAGGAAAGAATGAGTTTAAGAGAGTGAAAATGTGAAATCCCAAGTTCATAGCAATATGTGCAATTGCATAGACCTGAACAACCATCAATCATTTAATAAACCCTCGCATTGAGTTCCTCAATGAGGCTATTAACAAAATATTAAATGCAGCAGTTCAGCTCAGCTAGAACCTGGAGGTTGTACTTGCATTGCCTTTGTGTTAAGGGAATTCCTTTTGTGTAGCTTAGTTGCAGAAAGGGGTTTCCTGAGGTTGCTGATTGGCTGGAGGTTCAATAGTCTTCGAAGTGACGTCTTGGGCATTGGCTGACGAATGGTGCGGAGTCAGTGAGCTGGTTGAAGTTTTGAGGTGGGCCCGTAGACGAGGCGTTGCGGCAAAACTTAATTCAGAACACAAAACTCTCAACGGAACGGAAAGAAACTAAACTAAAAGAAAGAAGTTTGACAAGACTAGATGGTGTTTCTCCTCATGGTTTTGGAGGAGCAGCTGGCATGTAAGCCAGAGCACGCTCAAAGAGCGCTAAAAAACAGCGTCAAAACACGGTGGCAAAAAGGCAAGAAAAAGCAGTGGCGAAAAGCAGAATTTGATGGTGTCCTGAGTATTTAAACAGGGCTGTTGGACACATCCCAAATGGTGTCCTTGACCAATTAGAGATTGTCTTTGCTTGGGGTGTTGCTATGTTTCTCCTCCCAGTACATAAATCAACACTTTATCTTATCAGTCACATGGTCCGAATTTTCCCGCTCTTGCAGAGTATAATTTTGGACATGATTTCTATAACAAGAATATGATACATTTGACAAAGTATTGATTGGAAGAAATGTTTCAAGCAAGAATTTTCAAACTCATACATACTAAACATGAATATGAACCCTTAAAATATTCAATAGTTATTAAAAAGACATACACAATGAGTGATTAAAACATGATAGTCAAAATGTGTAGGCTACATACATGATATGGAGTTAAGCAATGGACTGATATTCGTCCTTTTGAGATCATTTTGGCACATCTACATCTGTAAAACGTGCCATTCTGTGAACGTGACGATGTGTTCTGAGGAACAAAGGTCAAAAGGTCAAAAGGTTTAGGAGGAGTTTCAGTCTGGTCCTTGTCCTGGGTGAGGGAACCCACCCAACAAAGTCTCTACTAATAATTTTCCTCATGTGATGGTCATGCTGTGCGTCTCTTTTACCATTAACCTTGGTTACTTGCCCTGAAATTGACAATCTCCTTCCTTAGTTGGGATTATCAATGTGTTCTTTTGTGTTAATGTTGCAAGCTGTTCCGTAAAAGAGTTGGTTGGTTAGGCTTGGTTCAGACTGGCTTGATTTACGAACATCCTGTTGTCTTGGGCCTCTTTGTGGAATTCAGCTCCTCATGTTTCAATGATTTTCTTATCAATTCTTAAATTGTCTGATTCACTCTGATACGCTACAAGGGAGGAAGTGGCAGCACATGAGGCAGTCAAACAGGCAGAAGCAGGGCTGAGACATGGCATCCTAGTAGTGTTTGTGGCAGCTGGACGAGCTGGGCTGGGTAGCTTTATAAGATCTCTCTATGAAAAAGCCCAGTGAAGAAAAAGACGTTAACTGGCCCATGGAGAGATTTGTGTGGAGGTAGACTGGAGTAGGAGAGTGAAAGCAGGGAGCTTTGACAAATTGGCACAGTACAGTGGCTCGTAACATCACCTGGCAAAGCTTTGGAATGTCAAAACCAGCTAGACTACAATTCCTGATCCAGTTAGTGTATGATGTCCTTCATAGCCTGTCTAACTATTATTGCAGGGGTCTTGCCAACATCACACATCTCCACTGTGCCTGAGAAGAGCTTCCCTGTAGCACATCTTGAGCTTCTGCCTGAAAGCTTTGGTATTGGTGGGGCCTTGGCCAGTTGCTGCAGGCGGGAGCTGACAGTATCTGCACTGGAATCCAGCAGAGTAAACATCAGCCTCAAACAAGGCATAACATTGCCTTTGTCAGGGAGGGAGAAAGACCTCTGGGCTGCTAACATCAGCATCGATCTATAGAGGCAGTTCAAGTTTCTAGAACACATTGCAAGGTTTAGATTTGGTCTTGATAAAAATCAAATTATCTTGTTTGGGCCGATATAGAGAACATAGATCTGAATGTTATTAACCTGGGTTTTCTACATGGCCAGTGGGTGGCCAAGGCTAATTCAGGGGGTCCATAGACCATGATAGAAAATCAGTGTATAACTCCAACCTGGCATAACAAAGCATGAATAAATCCTATGATTGCTGATTACTTCACATTAACCCACATTAGCTTAATGTTAGTCTAACTTATTGCTCTTATTTCTATCATTGGAGCAAAAGCTCTAACATTAACTTATACAGTGACTTTTGTAAATGTTGTTCAGGAAACCTAAAGCTTCAACTTCAACTTCAAACAGGGCTGCCAACTTTTGAGTTCAGCTTGGAGTGAGAATTATTCAGGAATAATTAATGCAGTTAAGTACGTTATTTTTTCTCAGTTATTCTAAACTATACAAGGGACACTATTGTTAAGGTTAAAATTTACAATTGATTTGAATGCAAGTTCATATTAGACCATTTTTATAATAACGTTATATCTATACATTTTTGTTAATTATAATTAAAGAAAGAGTAATTATATGAGTAAAAATATAATGTTTTGCAAAATTTGCTGTTGTAGATATGTACAAATACAAATATGAGCAGGTTATTGTAAGTACTTGAAGACAACTGTGTTCATTAGCAGTCTTGGGCACGTTACTTTAAAAAAGTAATTAGTTATAGTTACTAGTTACTTCTCACAAATAGTAACTGAGTTAATAACTGAGTTACATCATTATAAGAGTAACTAATTACCAGGGAAAGTAACTATTCCGTTGTCAAATAACTTGGATGCCCCCAATATTAAACATGTTAAATGAATGAAATGGACACTAAATAGAATAAATTATTATAAAACATTGAACACTAATCTACACTTTTAATGTTTCTGTGGGAGAATGTGAGAGACACCTATCAAATTCAATATATTATTGTAAATATTGTCAACCCTCTATGGACACCTTGGCAACAGAATCGCCATTGGCTAGTAAATTTTTATAGCATTATAATATGATATTGTGATAATTTAGCATTATAAGATGATACAACTTTAGTAATTAGAATAACCATGAATGCATATTTGTCATGTTGACTGAACTTAGGACTGGTGGTGGTGATGAAGTTATTGTTTGTCATTTAGTCTTTCTATAAAAAAGGGGAAAAAATACAAAAAAAATAAGAGTGATAAAATTACAACGAATTCTACTACTAATAACAATATAAAACGCACTAAGGATTAATGAGCTGCTGGGTTCATGAATATTAATCACGTTGTCTGCGTTCGCTCGAACTGATTTGCTGAAATCAAAACAGGGACGATAATAGGTGAGCGCCAGCCAATGAGATTGTCGTTTGCGCATTAGCTCCGCCCACTACCAGAGAAACCGGCAGTTCTTAAAAGCTGAAGACTTCCAAAGGAACTCCGTTATTTTGACAGAAAAATACAACAGAGAATATTGTTTACATGTAGCGCGTCAATTCTGCATGTTATGTAAGACTCTCTCGCTCTGTATCTTTCTTTGCGTGTGAGACAAAGTGACGGCGACTCGTGCGCCTTCACACTATAGTTTACGGTACGTCAAATACAGGTACACTGCGCACCATTCAGATGAGCTTAAAAAATTTTTTAAAAATAAATAAAATAAAAAAAATTATATATAATATTACCCTATAATAAATTATACTAACGCCGCATTTAATTGTCAGTAACGGTAACGGCGTTGTAACGGGGGAAACAGTAATTCGTTTGATTACTCTTTACTGGAAAAAATAACGCCGTTTATTCCCATCTGTTACGGATAGACTCCAGGACACAGAGAAAACGATGTATAGGTAATTTATTTACACAGCACAATATAATGATCAGAGAAGCAGATAAGTAACTGGAGCAATGATACTTTGTTGAACTTGATGGGAATGGTAATGGCTGGCCTTGCTTACAGATCCAGGAGATCGTGAATTGATGGATGACTGGAGGCATGCACAGAAGCAAACTTGACAGGAGACGAGGACGAACTGGAGACGATGGAGACTGATGACGAGACAACACTGAGGAGGAGACAGGAGGTAAGTATAGGTTATCACTTGAAGTAAGCAGATGAGTCCACAATGCATAAACGAGACTGGACACTGGAGTGAGCTGGTGATGGTGCTTAAGTATGCTGAGTGATGAGTGACTGAATGATCTGCAGGTGCGGGTGATCAATACTCAGGTGAATTGGTGCGCTGTGATTGGCTGGGTTGGAGAACCGGCTGTTCTGTGTCACCATCACTGTTTATTAGTGCAGGGGGCTTTCAAAACATTTTTTTTTCCCCCTTCATAATAAAACAATTTTACAGAATTGAGGGAAAATTGAAGTTCAGTGATCATAAGATCGATTGTAATTATTTGAATAATATATATATATATATATATATACACACACATACTATGTTATGCTACAGTCATAAATATAAGGGAACAATCTATCTGTCTATCTATCTATCTGTCTATCCACCTTTTTCTTCAACGCGGAAGTAAGCCTGTGGGTGAGACTTGCGGTTCATTAGCCGCTATCGGTAAATAACGAGGAGAATAACAACGCGCAGTAAACGGTAAAACTGTTTGCACTACAAACCAGTGTGTTCATAATTAAGATAATACATTAAAATAATATGATAAGACACACCAATTTTCAATATCAAGCAGCAAAACCAACTGTTTTGTACAGCTAAAAATAGCTGGACGCAGATGAGACCGGAAGCTAGACCCATAGAGTTTACAAATGGCCGCGCCCATTTTTACGTCAAGAAAATGTGGATAGAGTGGTGGAACTATGATGTCACTTTGTAGGCAAAAACACGGAAGCGAGTTAGCATTTTAGCACTTCCGGTTTCATTAAATCCCCTAAAATAAGGTCCGTGGTTCACACAAGCTCAAGATACTTTCACGTTTTATTCTACGACATAAAACACCAGTTACACCCCACTCCTGATTTTTTTAAACTGTTGCGTTTCTTGAAAAAGACTTTGCTAACAAGTTGCTAAATGGGACTACAGGCGCTGTCGGAGCAGTATCTTCCAATCGTAGTGTATAATTTATAGTACAATTAATTGTAGAATAACCAATTAATATTTTCCCACATTTTATATTGTTGTTCGACAATGTTTTTTCGCTTTGCCCCGAAATGCAACACAAGTCTTCCGATGGAAGATGCTCGTTTTATCGCTTTCCTACTGATGTATCCCAGAGGAGACTCTGGTTCCTACCATACGGTAAACTCATATGATTACTCCATGTAAACACCACCGGGTTAGTCGCGGTGAAAGTGAAACTTTAATGATGCATAGTGCTCTTTAAAGCCACGTTAAAATTAAATGTTTACGGCCACGTGAAGCTGTTACGAAGCATATAGATTGAGGATTTTCTAGAAGCAAGGATAAAATAACATTTTGTGTACCCACCCTAACAAAATGATAGCTATGCGGTACTTTATTCGCTAAAATAAGTTTAATCTTACCATATCGCTCACTCTGCTGTTAGATTAAATGCATTAGAATTTTATTGAATAGTACGGGGAGACCTTTTTAATTAATATTCATATTAATCAAGGATTTATTGACTTTTAATCCACCTTATTTCGAAATGTACAGAACTTTCATGTGTCTTTTAGTTATGATTATTTCATTTATTCACTATACTATGTAATGTCTCATTTCAGTATCAGTTTGGCTCTAGTTTTGTATGTATTCCAGTTTATATGAAAAGGTTCATCTAGCTGTGATTAAAATCCATATACAGACTAAATCCTTTTCACTGAACCTGTTAAAAATAAGTTTGAAGAAGTTGTCGGGAGCATGGCGGTGGTGACGCTGAAGGCGAGCGACCTTGGAAGTGTAGTTCGTTAATAACCTAAGTTTAACTTTTAAGTTCTGGCGCTTTTATTTAAGAATTAAAACTCATGAAAGTTATATTATACTATTGGCTTTTTGTCGAGGGAACCAGTGCGATGCTAACAGCCGATCGGCCTACAAAGTGACGTCATAGTTCCCCCACTCTATTATTAAAATAATCTCAGAAACATGATTGTTCTTTGTAGGAAATATATTCATGTCTTGTTTCCCTGTTCTTGTATATTTCTACATTTTTTTTGAAAATAAAAAATAAAAAATCTCAGAAACCGAAAGCCAATCAGGTAGGCCTATTGTGTTACACGTCACGGTGCGTAATTAATATTCATCGTGATTTCGCGAGTGGTGGAACTATAATGTCACTTTGTAGGCGAAAACCCGGAAGCTAGTTAACATTTTAGCACTTCCGGTTCCATCGTCCCAGAGTCAGTGGGTTTTTTGAATGGGATTTTGGTTAAATCCCTTAAATAAGGTCCGTGGTTCACACAAGCTCAAGATACTTTCACGTTTTATTCTACGACATAAAACACACCGGTTACACCCCACTCGTGATTTTTATAAGCTGTTACGTTTCTTAAAAAAGACGGTTGCTAACAAGTTGCTAAATGGGACTACAGGCGCTGTCGGAGACATTACACGTCATCACGCCGAAC
>JAFVLL020038803.1:0-23319 GCA_021397915.2 Tor tambroides
CACTTAACTTAATGATTGCTATCAGGACGTGAAGAGACTTTCAACCAGAATAACAAAAAATGTTTCTGAAGACAATCACCTATGATACCTTTAAGCCAGGATTAGTCCATAATTCAATTAGGACATTTATAAAGTATCTTTTCTAAACGTGCATTATAAAATACATTACTGCTGTGCATCTTGAGACAAATGAATGGCACTGACATATTTTAAGATGCCATTTCAAGTTTCTTTCAGTTAAAACAGCTCAGACATTCATTTTATCCTGAGAAGCCTCGTCTGTGAAACCGAAGGGTATAACTTTTAGATTTTAAAATACAAACAACCACCAAACTACAAAATGAACAAAACTCTAGAAACTGCATAGCAACTTCTAAGCAAGCACCCACAACACACCCAGAATCCCCTTGCAATACACACAACAACATCTTGATTGCTTTTGATAATCTAGGACAGTTCACTTTAAAATCTGGGACACTGATTTATTTCTATTAAATTTCTATATTTCTAGCCTGTAACGACCATTTTTTTGCAGGTCAAAACAATTTTTGAGTGAATGAATGATTAAGATGTGTGGATGTGTGTGTAAAAAATGTCTGAAATCTTGTCTTGTCACAGTAATGTGACTGCTGTTAGTCACCATGAGATGGACACAGAGAAGTGACACACTGAGAAACATCTCTGAAACAAGACAAAACAAAAGAAACAAGTACTTATTTGCATATACACTCTTAAAAATAAAGGTTCAAAAATGGGGTTTCACAGCGATGCCATAGAAGAACTTTGGTTCCCCAAAGAACCTTTCAGTGAACGGTTCTTAAAGAACCATTTTGAAGAACATTGTAATCATTTAAATAACCTTTTTCCCATGTAAAGAACCTTTTGTGGACTGAAAAGGTTCCATGGATGGTAAAGGTTCTTTGTGGAACCATTGATGCCAATAAAAATCCTTTATTTTTAAGAGTGTAATGCAAGTACATCTTAAAAATCATGAATAAATTGTATTGAGTTCAGAGAGGTCTAACGCCTCTAACAGGCCTATTATACTCTTGTTGTGACTTTTCCAGAAGTTTCATTGCATTTCCCACAGAATAATGATGCCATTGACATAGATTGATCAAACCAGCAATGCACTGAATGACATGTGTGCACATGGATACACAGACAGACAGCGGCGGTTTATTGCCTTTCCCAAGAGTTCTGGCGTGGTTCCCACTGAGACCCCAAGTCTAGCATCTTTTCCTCTCCCGTCTCCCACTGTTCAGCTGGGGATTCTTGACCATGCCTGAAGCATCACCATGGCAACATTTACAAGTTGGGAGTGACTGTGTCAAGAGAAGGGGATGAGAGTTCAGGGGCCTTTGAGGGCCACAAAACAATGAGCTGTTAATGAGGACTGCAAAATAAGAGGAAGTTTCAGGACCTTCTGGTTCATTTGCCCACTCTGACCTTCTCATTTTGGCATAAGGCATTGATAGAGTGGGAACAATAAAGGCTATCCAAAAGAACCTAAAATCTAGCTGCCCTGTTACTACTAGTGTTGGGGGTAATGCATTACAGTACATGCAATCAGATTACTTTTTTGCATGTAACTAATAAAGTAATGCATTACTTTTATATGTACTAGAAAATATCTGAGTTACTTTTTTAAATAAGCACTTTTGTTTTTTTTTCTTAAAATAAATAAGCAAACTAAGCTCAGGTGTCAAAAAGTAACACAAAAGTAATGCAATGCATTACTTTCCATAAGAAAGTAACTAACTTCGAGATCGCAAAAAAGCAAGATCGCAATGCATTACTTTTAAAAGTAACTTTACTCAACACTGATTACCACCACCATTAAACTTCACAAAATTTGAATTTCATTATATGTCCTTTCTTTCCAAATGCATTCTCCTGCTGTATGATCTCATCAGTCAAGTCACCTTTATTTATATAGCGCTTTTAACAATACAGATTGTGTCAAAGCAGCTTCACAGTATCAAGTAGGAAAATAGTGTCAATAATGCAAAAGGACAATAGTAAACACTCAATTTTCAGTTAAAGGCAGTGCAACATTGAATTCAGTGATGCCATTGTCCAGCTCAGTTCAGTTTAAACAGCATCTGTGCAATCAAGTCAATGATATCGCTGGAAATTAAGTGTCCCCAGCTGAGCAAGCCAGAGGCGACAGGAGCAAGGAACCAAAACTCCATCGGTGCAGAATGGAGAAAAAAAAACCTTGGGAGAAACCAGGCTCAGTCGGGGGGCCAGTTCTCCTCTGGCCAGACCAAACCCGCAGTTCAATTCCAACCGCAGCAAAGTCAGATTGTGCATCTGGTTCCCGCGGTCTTGTCCCGAAGGCTGTCTCGGTCTCTGGGGCTCATCTAGTTGTCCTGGTCAGTGTTGGGAAAGTTACTTTGGAAATGTAATAGATTACAGATTATTTAAAATGCAGTAAGTAGTGGAACTATTTCAGTTTCTTTATTAAAGTCATGTAACTGATTACATTTGATCACTTTTGATTACTTTTCTAAAATTTTAACTCAACTTTTAACTTAATCCTTTTGAATCATTTAAAGCAGGCAGGGATAACCTTACAGTAGTACTCTACACTGATTACTGTCAGACTTTCAAAATCCTTCTTCACTTGAATTAAGACTATAATAGTTTAATTTACAGCACAGCCAGCACAAAAACGTTAGCACCTCTTTTTACTTTGCGATCATTCTGAGGTTGAATTCAGATTTAAAATCATAACAAGAAACCATTTAATAGCTATGACAGAAAAAAACTGGCATCTAAAAATAAGTTAATCTTAAAAAATAAAGCATAAACCCAAATAGGAAATAAAACAGTTATTGAATAATTATGTGTCCCATTCTGTGTCCTAAACTCCTGAAACACTGGTGTCTCATATTTTAAAACAAAGAAATCAATCATATCTGTATGTGGCTGAAAATATTCAGATGTAACCCCCTTTGTAATCGTTAACATTTTCTTAAGTAACTGTAATTTAATTTCAAGTTTTAGATTACAGTTACATTTATTTTGTAATTAAATTACGTAACTCCGTTACATGTAACTAGTTACTCCCCAACACTGGATCTCATCTCTTATCATGTTTAGATGCTTAGTTACTTAAATGTGCTGCAAGTAATCTTCTCGACCTGTGTTCATTTCACAACTAAAGAAGTGAATGATGCTTTAGACAAATCTGTTTAAAATGTTCACTCACATAAGATGAAGGCTTAACTGTTTGTTGCACTTAAAAGATGTGTTCAAAACCTAAGGCTGAAAACCTGTCCAGACAGAGGCATCTTTGTAGATCGGATGTAACACAAATATTGCATGGGCGTTGTTACCTTCCTACCTCTGTAAATTACCCATGAAGGCAGCATTTTTCAGGTTTTGGACAGACAAGGGTGTCTCTTGATGTAGCTGCCATTTTGAGATCACATGACCAGCTGTACCACTCCTAATCACTCATTATGAAGTCTGAAACTAGTGCACCTTTAAAGTGTGCATTCTTACTTAAGCATTAACTTTTGAAGCAGCTTGTTGACTGGTATATTAAGGGTAAAGGTCAATAAAACTTTTTTTCTTTTCAAATATATCCTTACTTGTGATTATTGCTGTAACCTTTTTATATTAACCAGCATTAATTTAGTGTTAAATAACTGTTTGCAGGGCTAACAACAGCACTAGAAGCATTTTAAAATGTCAGAGAAAATCTGAACCCAGACTTTCAGCAAGACTAACAGTAAATTTATTTTTTATTTCAAATACGCATTATTTACAAATACAAACATAAAGACAGTTTCTGCCAGCATTAAATCTCTCTTTCATCTATAAAGTGCATCAGAGTTGAAGGAACCCAACATGTACATATGGACACACGCCTCACACACAATGTACTTCAACATATTTGCTTTGGGATCTTGAATTATCACATACATGATTATAACTGAAGTTTTGCATCCTTATTTTGTACCTGTAACTCAAGTAAACAGTCAATTCGACCTGAATTAAAGGGCAAGTTAAAATCAATATGAGCATTCACTACTGTGTTCTGATTGACTGTGGCAGCTCCATTCAAACATCGCAAACAAAACACATACTGAAAGAGGGTTCTGGCAGGAACCCTTCTGGTGTGCGCGGTTACCTGCACAGAGCACTCGAGTGTTCAGAGGTAGAGCTAAAGACAGTGCTGGACGAGACTCTCCCGACAGTTTCCATCAAAGTCCTGAAATGAGAGGCCAAACTCGCTGTGACCTGAATCAGTGGAGAGATTGGAAAGATCCATTACAGTGTCCTTTCTGGGCCGACCCAATGAATGGCTCCTTTATTTACTGGCATTCTGCAGTCTGAGTTGACCGTTCACACGTCAAACCAAAGAAAATCATTCATTTTAGCGCTGGGCAACCATTTATCGCATCCAAAATAAAAGTTTGTGTGTGTACTGTGTATATTTATTATGTATATACAAACACACACATGCATGTTTATATTTAAGAAAAATATGTTGTTTATATATTAAATATTTTGTATATATAAATATATACACACACATGTAAATATTTTCAAAATATATACTGTATGTGTGTCTTTATACATAAATATACACAGTACACACACATACATTATATAAACAAACTTTTATTTTGGATGAGATTAATCGTGATTAATTGTTGCTCAGCACTAAAATTAATCGTGATTAATCGCAAAAGTTTTTGTGTGCATAATATTTGTGTGTACTGTGTATATTTATTATGTACATACAAATACACACATGCATGTATATATTTAAGAAAAATGTTATGTTTATATACTAAATATATTTATACATAATTTAAATTATATGAATATAAATATATGTAAATATTTCAAAATATATACTGTATGTGTGTGTCTTTATATATATACACATTATATAAACAAAAACTTCTATTTTGGATGCGATTAATTGTTCCCCATCACTAATTAATTTAGTTCCTTATGCATGTTACGACAAGCGCACAGATAACATCAACCCACTGCTACTCCGAGTTCAAGAAGCCAGATATTATCTCCACATGGGTTGGGCAGCAGGTTTGGGAATTTTAGGGCCTGGGATTCTGGTGCCAGGAGTCTTGGTTGTCTTGGCTTTGGCTGCACTTATGATGGCCGTTCGGATTGTCTTTGCAGTTGTAGCAGCAGTGGGAGAGTGTATAGAGTGGGGAGTCTGGGATTCAGAGTTGGGCGCGAGGCGTTTGGACACGCGAAGCGGTGAGCCTCTTACAAACGGCTCGCGACACTTTTCCTTATCCTGGTTCAACTTCTCAGCAGCGTTACCTTTTTGTCTCCCCGTATCTGACGGGGCGTTTACCTTCTTACCGTTGCGTTTGAGTTCATTCTGAACGGCAGTGAAGCGCGTCACTAGCGATGTGCGAATGGGGTGAGTAGGGGAAGAGTGTGACACCTGACTAGCTGATAAACCGTCGGCAGGAGCCGGTTCTGCCTTTGTGCGCACTCTAGGGATCCCGCTGCTGTTTGAGGGCCCTCCTCGTTGCACCAGCAGTCTTTTGGTTGGCCCTCGAGTTGGCGTCTTTACCAGACGGGAATCATCTTTAGCATGCGGTGAGCTCGTGCAATCTCGCTCTTCGGCTTCCCGCTCTTTCTTCCATTTGGAGCAGTGATTGGCGGTCGGCCGCGTCACAGTTGGCGAAAGGCTCTCATAGGAGCGTAGGGCCCTCACTAGGGTGTGGCACTCCAGCGTCTCTCCAATGGCTGGATAAACATGCTCTCTTTCTGGGCTACAGGGCTCCTGGGATAGAGGAGGAGTATCTTTAGGAGGAGATGCTCTTGACCGTGTCTCTCTCAACAGATTAGTGCCCGTTTCGGGTTCTCTCTGTGGTGTTACTGCCTTTTCAGATGGAGACTCTTTGCCATTTTTATTCTTAGCATCCTTCAAGGTATCGGTTTCTATCAGCCTTTCAGAGGTGTCTTGAACTGGTTTCTCAACTTTCAAAACTTTGTTAGGCGATAGTCCTGTGAGCGGCAAGACATTCACTGCCCCCTGCTGATGTGACGCGATACTTGTTTTTCCCAAAGCAACAAAAGCGTTATCACTGGGGACTGTCCTGGTATTCAACCTGGAAAGGCTTTTCGTAGAGTTTGTGGAAGCCATTGCATCTCGCTGCAGGTCAGACGTTGAACGCTGAGCTTTGACATTATTTATCCCTTGTTTGGTCTCCTCAGTGTCGGCATCATTCTTCTGTCTAAGCTCCGAGTCTCTGCTGGGATTGAGAACATGAAGGTCTCTGCTCTCTGGTTGGTGGTGCTGCTGGTTGTTATATTTCGTGTTTCTCTCGTCGGAGCGGAGGAAGTACTGTGAGAGCCTGCGCAGGCTGCGGCGGCTCCCTGTGTAACTCAGACTCCTCTGCAGAGCGTGCTCCAGGTCTGAAGAGTCCTGCTCCGCTTCCAGTCCGGTGCACAGAGCCAGAGAGCGACGCTTTTCCACATTCTCACGCTCACGCGCCAAACGCCGCTGCTCTTGTAATTCCCTCTCTGTGTTCTCCTGTTAGGAAGCAAATATGAACAAATCATGTTTGAGATTCTGAACTTTATTTCCATAAATCTGTTTAAACTGACCATTTTAATGAACTGATTCAAAACTGATTAACAGATGTGTGTCATCAGTTAAAATTTTTCATGGAAGCCACCGCACATTTTTCATGTATTAAAAAAAAATACATGCAAGTAAATATAGTATAGACTACCAGTTTTGAACAGTAATGTTTTTTAAAGAAGTCTCTTATATTCACCAAGCCTGCATTTATTTTATCCAAAGTACAGCAAAAAATAAAATATTTTTACTATTTAAAGTAACTGTTTTCTATTTGAATATTTTTTAAAATGTAATTTATTCCTGTGATTTCAAAGCAGATTTTTAGCATCATTACTCTAGTCACACGATCCTTCAGAAATCATTCTAATATTCTGATTTGCTGTTCAAAAAAACATTTATTATTATTATTGTTGAAAACAGCTGAGTAAAATTTTTAAAGTTTCTTTGATGAATAGAAAGTTCAGAAGAACAGCATTTATCTGAAATAGAAATCTTTTGTAACATTATAAATGTCTTGATCACGTTTGATCAATTTAAACCTAATTTAAAGCATCCTTGCTAAATAAAAGTATTAATTTCTATAATTTCTTTCCCAAAAACAAAAACAAACAAACAAACAAACAAACAGATTCTTGGTGAGCAGAAGAGTCTTCTTTAAAAAAAACAAACATTAAAAATCTTACTGTTCAAAAACTTTTGACAGGTAGTGTTCATGTATTTTATTGGCATAATCTGTAACTAGATTTTTACTTATATATAACATTGTAAAAACTATACATTAAAAATTTTAAATTTAATGTTTGGATGACTGTTTGCTTGAAATTATGATTCTTCTGATTGGACCAAAAAAATCTTTAAATATATGATTGGGATTCAAAAATCAAGTGAAGCTGATGTTTTCCTGTTTTTTTTGGTTTTGTTTTGTTTTTAGTAGAGAATATTTATATTATCAATAACATTACCAAGCCATCTAACCAATTAAACATCAGTTAAGTGGTTGCTATGACTCAGTTACATAAAACAAATATATATAAAAGGTAAACTTTGTGTGTCTTTGTAAAAAAATACTTTCAGATTTTGCAGCTCTAGCTTCAGGCAAGTACTTTGGATATATTAAACTTGTAATTTAAAGAGACAGTCCAGTCAACACGATTCAACACAAGGCTGCTCACCTGAACGGCTCTTTGGAACCGATGGCAGAAGCAGTGGAAGATATGACAGGCCTCCTCCAGTTTGAAGGACTTGTCATCTTCACAGAAGAAATCCACAAGGGCCTTACTGGCCTTCTGTAAGCGTTCCAGCTCGTTCTGAGCTTCCTGCAGCCTCACATCTGCAACCTGAACGAAGAAATGATGAACTTGCATGCTGAACAGACACATCAACATAAATATGACCTCGACATCGATGTGAACAAACCTCTAGAAATGTTCTGGTCTGCTGCTCGATTTCAGCATCGGCCTGAGCTCTGACTCGGAGTTCAGCAACTCTGCCTTGTAGTCGAGAAAGGTCTTCCACCACAGACTCTTCTGACAACCTGAACAGAGGAGGAAAAAACAAACAAAAAAAACAACAACTTTTATTCAAGTTTTCTTTCCAATATTAATCACTGAGGAACATGGCTGTCCTAAGTGCAATATTTGTGAAATATATAAAAAAAAAAAATAAAAAAAATGGAAATTTTACAATACTCATGAAAACTGGGTCATATTTCACTCCCACAATAAAATAAAAAAGAAAGTCAGAACAACAACAAAAAAGTCTGATGTAAAATACTTCAAAGAGATTTTTTGGTAACACTTTAGTTTAGGGACCAATTCTCACTATTAGCTAGCTGCTTATTAGCATACATATTACTAGCATATTGTTTATTAGTACTTAAAGCACATAATAATTCCTTATTCCGCATGACCATATTTTAGATCCCTTAATCAGACCCATACCTAAACTTAACTACCTTACTAACTATTAATAAGCAGCAAATTAGGAGTTCACTGAGGCAAATGTCTTAGTCACTAGTTAATGGTGAGAATTGTCTTTTTTTTTTTTGTTTCCTCATTAATTTTTTGGTATTAAAATAATGAGATGTTGAGTAAAAATGTGCATAATTAAAATGAAAATGAGGCCTTTTTTAAACCATATTTTTCTACATTTCTCTAGATTTTCTTCATTAATGTAAAATATTATTGGGATGAAATGTGACCCAGACATGTTCTTGACAGGTTTTGCAAGATGAATCCATTGATATTCTACTGGACTGGGAATTGTAACACTGTTAAAAGCTTGTTTGTATCCTGACCTTGAAGCTGGACCGACGTGACTCAAGCGGCTGGGAAACATCAGCAAGTCTTTATCCTTCTTCACAGCCTCCTGAAAGTGAGAAAAAAAAACACTCACACTGAATTTGATCCAGAAATCTGTCCTACTGATTCCATTCTCTCTCAACAATGACCACAGCAGCTTTGTTTACTTTATTTTTATCTGTGAAAGTATTGCTTATTACATGTTTGACACTTACCATTGCGACAAAATGGAGGAGGTTCATGCCAGGCTTGTTGGCTTTGGTGTCGGCCAATTTGAGTAAAGAAGAAATCCTGAATCCAGCAGCATTCCCAGCATAACCACCCTGAGAGCACAAGAGACCTCAGACTGACTTCACACCAGGAGATACGTGTTGATGCATAAGCGTCAGATAAAACACTTACAGCGTTCATGTAGTTTCCCGCCTTGAGCACCAGTCGCAGGATGTAGTGAAGCTCTGGGCAGCTCAGCAGCTCTGCACAAACAACACATGAGTGTCAACCACATCAATGAACCTCTCCCACAGGATCCACTTACAGCATCAAATACCAAACAAAACGCCAGAAAAGGCCAAGCACAAGATCTCTGATACTCTGGCTCAAACGTGAACTTCATTTAGAAGGTGAGCTAAAGCTTTCAGAGCTGCAACAGGTCCAAACAAATCAAGAGAGAGGAAGTTTTTACCTCGAGCTGCCTCCCGCAGACACCTGGCCGCCACACAGAGAGAGGTCACCGCAGGGTCAAACTCCTGCTGGAGGATCATGACGTCCAGACGCATGCGAAAGCTAGAGATGATGAGCGGAAGAGCAGATTAATGAGTGAACAGTGGTTTAGGGCTGCATGATTATGACAAAAATCATAACTGTCGATTATTCGCTTGAAATTGTAATTGCGATTAACTACGATTAACACAATTTACACTGAATGATGTTTATGCCATTGTTTGAAGCAACTGCATGTCATTTTTATATGAAAATAAACAAGCTGAAAACATTTAAATGGAAAAACTTATTGCTTTTCTATAGTATTAAGCCTCAAATGTCAACTATTTATTTGATTGGTTTCTTCTTTAAATTATAAAAAAATATGCATGGTATTATAATGTTAAACTAAAACTATAATGAAAACAAATGGAAAAACCCTTAAGATAACCTGTAGAAAGAAATAAAACACATCTTAAGCACTCAGAATAACATAAGTGGACTTTGAACGATTATTGCCTTTTTGAACGATTACGTAATTGTGGCATCCATAATTGTGATTAGAAATTCGATTAATTGTGCAGCCCTAAAAGAAACTACAGGCCAGTTTTACTAAATAGGGCAAATTAGCGTGATTCCAAAACAGCGTGATGGGTGTGGAAATTTCTATGGGTGATTTACTAACAACGCGCAAATTAAAGAACAAAGACGCAACATCTCATTTACATATCGACCAATGCAATATACCAAGCACAGCACAAATTAGAGTGGTAGCAAATAAAGAATAAAGAAATAAAGAAGCCACAGTACGTTGAAAAGATCCAGAGGCCAAAAAAAAAAAAAAAAAAAAAAAAAGGTTTGCAAGAAGTTTTGATAGAGCTGGTATTGCATAACTCCTAGTTGAGGATACCAAGTCATCTTTTATTTTATGAAGCAAATTAAAAATAACATGGCTTGGCAAACGACATGTTCGGATAATGTGTTCTTTTTGCATTCCAAATAAATTAAAAAAATCCTCTCCTTTCTACTGTTATCTGCGGTGTCTTCTCCTAGCAACAATAACTGCAGCCATTTCAAGTGCAAAATAGTTTAAGACATGTTAAATAAATGGTGCAAATACCAGTAATTTGACAAATGCAAACGTTAGTAAATTTCATTGCGTGATTCATTTTAATACTCTCCTCTCATAAATTTTGCAACTGAAAGGCAAACTCCTACAAATGCATATTCAATAAGGTCAGGTGCAAAAAATAACTGTCCACGCCTTTTCAGCGCTGGCCCAAATCTGTAAATCTGGCCCACAGACGAGGAGCGTTTAGTCCTGAACTCTTACCTGGGTAACTCCACCAGTGAGAGAATGAAGAGATCCGGCTCTGCCAATAAACTACGGTCACCACTGAACTTTTTCAATCTGGCCTCCTGGACAAAAAGAAACACAGAGTAGATTTATATTCGATGATGAATACTGCACAGTGTATACTAGGGCTGCACAGTATACTGGTACTATGGTAGTATCACGATACTAAAGTATTAGATTCACTGATTATAAGCAGGGTTGTCAACTTTGGTTGCCTGACTGAGTGAAATTGATGACACGGACTAAATCAATCACATACCACTATCTGAGGTTCCAAACAGGATCTAATAATTCATTTTTAATTTCATTAATACTGTTATTTAATCATTTTCTTCATCAAAATCCAATTACAGTTTTAATTACATAAAGTTTTTATAAACACTCAATTACTGCACTTATTTCTCTTTTGAGCTGCGTCTCTTTCATGCATGTCTTTGAATTTAAAGGCCACTCCCTTGCTGTTATGACAAACTATTTAGCAAAATGTAAACATGCGTAGAAAAGTAATTCAAGTTATATGCTTTTAATATACAGAGGCGTTTCTTTACTGTAAATTACATTAATGACAGGAAACTGTATTTTAAAGATAATTTAGTAAAATCCAAATAAACTTTACAGATCTTTATTGAAAAGGGTTAAAACAATATTTTTCATACTTGTGCAATCATTTTTCATGATTCATTGAATATGCACATGTGGAACATTTCGTAAGACACTTACAGTTTACAGGCAGCAGACAATTCTGACTAATATGTATGTGTAATATGTATGACTAATAATATGTAATATCTTAATCATCAGGTCCTTAAAGAGAGCTCTCTACTAAAAAAACACCAGAAGAAAGATGCCCAAGGTCCAGGGTGAACATGCCATAGTCCTACTGCAGGAGGCATGAGGACTGCAGATGTGGCCAGAGCTACAAAATGCTTCGGTGAAGCTGCTTTGAAACGATGTGTATCGTGAAGTGCGCTATACAAATAAATGTGAATTGAAA
Source organism: Tor tambroides (assembly GCA_021397915.2). Taxonomy (NCBI): domain Eukaryota; kingdom Metazoa; phylum Chordata; class Actinopteri; order Cypriniformes; family Cyprinidae; genus Tor; species Tor tambroides. The sequence continues at coordinate 11,940 of JAFVLL020038803.1, forward strand.
TTGAACTGAATAAACTGCAATGCCCATAATGTAAGACTTCCAAGACAGTGCTACAGGGAGACAGGAAGGTCTCTGATTGTCCTTGCAGTGGCAAACCGTATGTAACCACGTGTCCCGACGGATGCGTTCGAGAACTTGCAAATGTCTTGATGGAAGAGTGAAATAACATCTCACAGCAAAAACTGTGCAGTTCATTAGGATGAGATGCACTGTAGTACTGAAAGCAGCTGGTGAAAAAATAAGATACACATTGCGGCTTTTAATATTTTTCCTTTGTTAAGAACTCGTTACTCCATTTCTGTTTGTCACATTCCTGTGAAACTTGTTCAGTTTGTCTCAGTGGTTTAACTTGTGTTAAAAAAACATTTACACATGATAAGAAATTCGCTGGAAATGAAAACAGTTGAATGCAAGAGATGTTTATTTTTTTGCTGAGCACACATGGATTTCTGTAAATGTGGTTTAATTTGAGTATGTATTGAATATTTGAATTATGAATTAACACTATTGTGTGGTACCATGACATTTTTGTATAGTATCGCTATAGGCCAATACTGTCTATGGTATCATGACAACACAAGTGTCTAACATGTAGGGTTGCAAAATTTGGAAAATTTCCAGTAAATTTCAGAAACTTTCCAGGAATTTTGGAAACTTTCTGGGATTTTTTGGAATTTTCCTGGGATTTTTGGAAAGTTTCCGGAAAATTACCGGAAATTTTCCACCCCTTTGCAACCCTAATAACATGCATTTTATTCCAACTGTAAGTGCAACAACATCCAGTTATAGTTCTAGAAAAAACTGTTTTAATCTTTAATCCAATTCTAGTCAAATTTTCCTCTAGACTTCCCTAAAGCACACAGCATTCTGGGACACAGGATTCCATGCAATGCGCTGGAATACAGATATGTTTGCAGGAGTGTGTTGGACTGATTGAAGAAATTAACCAAAAAATATTTTCATGTCAAAGACGGTGGAGCCACAGAGCAGCACACACCTTAATTACATAACAGTCATGGACCAGTAGCAGTTCCACATCAGCTCACAGCTTTTAACAGCTGGAGAGAAGTTTATAGTAAGTTTGTGCCGGTGAGCCATTTCACCAAAACAAATGCCACGCAAACTTCCCTTTGACCAGATTTACTTCAAAAAGCCATCACACCTGTTCGTTCTTTGATTTCACCTGAATTATATTGTGGCCTTCGTTATGAACTGTCTCAATTCTATTTGAGGAAATTATTTCTAAGGCATATTCACCCCTTCATCAGCCCAGCGAGATTGATCTCGGTCAAAAGTATTACATTTCTAATAATTAGAAAATGTAACGGATGATCATGTGGAGTAAACAGATGATTTCAAACAAGCAGCATCATGTCTAATTTAATATGAAAGCGTGGAAGGACAGACGTGTCTGTTTCTGTGAAGTGTGGCGTGTCAGAAAGTATACAGTACCTCTTCATTATCAGGCAGCAGCTTGCAGAGTTCTGCCAGTTTCTCAGCTCCATAACGCTCTCCGATCCCTCGCCTCACATCCTCCACAATCTCCCGGGCAGCACTGAGGGGAGAGGAAACACTGTCAAAATTACATCATTTCCAAGCATTTTCTCTGTCCATATACAGTACAAATCTCTGGTTCAGCTGCATCAGGAATAAGAGTCAGGGGATCTACTTTTATCCCATCTCAAAAAAAAAAAAAAAAAAAGTTTTTTTATTTCAACAGAAATTACTTTGTCCCTCAGTTTAAAAATGTTTTAGTTTATTTAGTTTTACTTATTTAAATGTCAGTACTTTAATTTAAACTAAACCAAAACGAGAAATGCTGCTTTGGCACCTAGCAGAAAAATAAAACAAGCTTGTTTTATTTTCTTTATTTATTTTAATGTCAAGAAATGAAAATGTTTTATGGTTTTAGTTAATGATAATAACCCTGGTATGCATGTATGCAATTACAATGGAAGTCTATGGAGCAAGTGTCCCTTTCTGTGTAAACAGTCTCTTTTTGGTGTCTATAGGGATATCGTGTGAAAACAAATCGTACTATAGATGGACAGAGAAAGGTCAGTGACTGATTTTTAGCACAGTAGCATCACATTAACATTCATATGTTTACATTTCATGGTAATACTAAAATACTGTGCATTTTAACACGTCTTCAGTGCAACGCTTGCCCCTAGACTTTCATTAATGCATTACAGTAAACATGATATTTCTTTTAGCAAATAAAGGAAAAACACGCATTCTGTGGTAATCGGCAACAGAAATCTTGTATCTGGACAATTTTTGAATTTGGTCCCATTGACCTAAAATGAGGTCATAGTTGGTTTCACTTGGTTCCTCAGACCAGAGGAAAAGGAGGACAGACACGTGTCAAGCCCACAGCTGGTTCTTTTGCTTATATCAAAAGAGGTTTAACAAGGCTACACTGGTTTATATTTTTTATTTTTCTGACCTATTGTTCATGTCAGAAAGTAGTCCAGACTCTTGCGGTTTCCTCATTGAGTGCAAAATGAAAAAAGGTACGTGGGTCTACAGCAACAAAGACCATAAGAATAATTCATACTAGTACACTTCAAAAGTGTGCGCGCACACACACAGGGAAATGTGTTTGCCTGCATAACCACTTCTCTGTAATTCCTCCACATGTTCTGACAGATATCAGTCCCATGGAAGAGCTTTTCAAACTCAAATGGGTACTGCTGCACCCATATATTTACTCAGTAGGCAAGTGCTGACATGAAAAAACAACCTTTTTCATAAAACAACGACAATTGCATTGAAAGGGATGAATAATGATTTAAGGCTTATGATTTCCTGTATGAGTGGCTTTTACTCTGTGACATTTCATTGGAAACACCTGAATCAAAATTGACATTTAATCTCCACTGCAGAGATCAGGTTCCATTTCTCATCAAGGCTCATTTGGGCAAAAAGCAGGTGCGACCTTTGACCACGTTCACTGGCCGTCAAACCCAGCTGTTCTGACTGGACAGCATCTTCTGAGGGCAATCAAATGGCTCCAAAATAAACATAAGCTGCCACTACTGCCTGTCTGAAGTGTTAAGACGCTTTCTCTAGGACACCTTCAATTCCTGTTTGTAACAAATGGGACAATATCACTGCCCCCATTTTTAAAACAGCCAATTCACATGTCTATAGGGTAGGATGGCCAATATAGTATAGATTACTGTGTTTACTCCATTTTTGCATAAATATAGTCTTTTCAATTGGCCTGGCAAATATACACTGTTCATAACTAGTTAAAATTAAACCAAAACTTACATTTTTAACTGACGCAGAAATATCCCAACATTCATGCTGCGTTTTGAGTCAAGCAGTGTAACCTGCAAATACAAATGAAGGTAATCAGCACAAAACTCAGACTGTTTAAAGGTCTTCACTAACTATGCTGTAAATATTGAAAAAAAAAAAAAAGTTGATTATGATGCAGTTTATACATTAATTTAAAAAGATGGAAGTTTCGCAAAACGTCAGTTGCCTTTAACATTGAATTAAGACAATTAGTGCAAATATTTTTAATTGAACACATGCAGATGGAGGTCTTTGTCACTGCATCTGGTTTTACAGCATCTTGAGCGTCTGAAATTAAATGTTTAACTTTTATAGAACTCTAACTCATTCCATTGTTGCACTTTTTTGAGAGTTTATGAACTCAAAAATATCCTCCCCCGGTTTCACAGGCAAGGCTTAAGCCTGGTCCAAGACTAAAATGTAAAACTGAGCTTTTTCAACTGAAAGAAACTTGCACTGACTGATCTTAACACATGTCAGTGCCTTTGTTTTGTCTTAAGATGCACACAGTAATGCTTTTTTCTTAGGCATGTTTATAAAAATTACTTAATTGTCCTAATTGAACTACCAGGCCCCTGTGTCTAAAAGTTGATTATCATGACTTTCAACCAATGACACAGGGCTTTCATAAGACCAACAATTTCATGTTGCAAAAAAAAAAAAGCTTCGCTTTATCCAAGCAGCAGATAATGAAAAAACTTGCTCTTACTTTGTCCACACTCGTCTCTTGTGGAGAGCCGCACCGCCGTAAACTGCGCCGGAAGCCGCTCGCCCGGTCTGGCCTGTCACCCTCTTTTTGCCCAAAGAGCTCATCCAGAGAGTTCAGGTCAATGGAGAGCTCACAGTCCTCATCCAGAGAGCCGCTCCACACACTCTGACGGCCCTCCACACGCTCTTTAGGGATCCGCTCCCAGTTGAGGTTGCGAAGCCGGTGTTTGCGGCCCGAGTCGACGCGGGTCAGACTGGCTGAGACTGGCGGAGGAGGAGGAGGAGGAGGAGGAGGAGGAGGGGGGATCGGGGGCGGCGGGACGGGGATGGTGGCCATGAATTTCACTTTCTGTTCTTGGGTGTCATCAAAGCATGTTCCATGAAAAGTCAAAGACTTTAGCTTTCAGACAAATGATATACCACAGCTGAAAAGTCCACAAGAAAGACGCAGTCCACGCTCCTCACGGTTGTGATGTGTATCTGTAGTGGGAAACAAGATTGATAGACTGAAACAACAATTTTGCACTAGAAGCTGTGTAACAGGTAAAACAGAACGCAAACTATCAATAAAAATATATGAGAACGAAAATAGATAATCTAGCCAACTTCACTAAATAGCTTGTGACTAATCTATAATTAGTCAAGTCACCTTTATTTATACAGCGCTTTTAACAATACAGATTGTGTCAAAGCAGCTTTACAGTATTAAACAGGAAAAAGTGTGTGTAATAATGCAAAAGGACAACAGTAAACACTCAATTTTCAGTTGAAGTCAGTTCATCATTGATTCAGTAGTCATCGTCCAGCTCAGTTCAGTTTAAATAGTATCTGTGCAATCAAGTTGATGAGATCATCAGTTGTGAAACTACAATGAACAGTTGTAATTTTATTCAAAAGTTTGAATTTTTTAAATATTTTTGAAAGAAGTCTCTTATGCTCACCAAAGCTGAAATTATTTGAACATAAAAACACTAAAAACTGTTTCTAAAAGTGCTATTGTTTTTACTGTTTTTATGTTGATACTGTATACAATTTAAATTTTTAGTTACAATCTAAAACAACGGTTTTCTATTTTAGTATATTTAAAAATGCAATGTTTTTGCTGTGGTGTTTTTCTGCATTATTACTCCAGTCTTCAGTGTCACATGATCTGTCAGAAATCATATTATGCTGATTTGGTTCTCAATAAACATTTTGTATTATCAGCTGAACAAATGTGACAGTAAAGGCATTCATAATGTTACAAAAGATTTCTATTTCAAATAATTGCTGCTTTTTTAAACATTTTATTCACCAATGAATAAAGTATCAGTTTCCACACAATATTAAGCAGAAAAAAACCCAAACTCTTTAACATTGTTTTGAGAGAAAACAATCAAAACTCATAACTTTCCAAACTTTCGACTGGTACTGTATACACGACATACATTTTAACCTAAAAATAACTACCCAGAAATAATTTTGGTTTAATGCAAAAAGTCACAAATCCTAAAGCAAAACTTCCCATTTAACAACAAGAGCCCAGCTGATCACAACTCCTATAGCAAGGCCAGATGACATCATGCAATTCATCCTCACGTGCGTGCTTTAACCACACAAGCCCCGATCAACAAACAATGAGGATGTTTACAGCACTGAGGCGACCCAAAGTGAGCCTATGGGGGTCAGGCACCTGGCAGCTCTTGTTGCCCAATTAACATGAGGGTGTCTGTAATGAGTGTGTGCTTCCCCTCTGTGCTTGTGCTGCTGCCAGTGAAGTGTTTAACCTGAGGTTACACTTTCAAAAGGGTCCAAGGTGTTGAGAAATCCCAGCACGTGAGAGCGCTTCATTCCTCCTCGGAGAAACTCCTGCCACATGTGCCCTGCTCTGAGCATCTACACACCCTGCGTGATGTTCCTTCCTCCAGTCCAGTTAATGAATGTGAATGAGGCCACAGGACAATGACAGGAAAAAAAAGGAAAAAGTGAAGCTGACACAGATTCTGGATTACTGGCAGAGCAAACAAGAGGCTGTGCTGCCAAAAACATGAGCGTGCTGTAACTGGAATCTATGTGTACGTGCATTTCCAAATACTACAGCCTTTTGGAATAATAATATTCAAAATGAAAGAATGTGAAGAGAAGTATGGGAATTGTGTCTAGACTTCAGCTCTTCCCACACTGTTCCTTCTCTCAACCATCAATGAGGTGCATCTTGGGATGCTTTTACATGGTATTGAAGAAGCCCGGGTGAAAACAAGTGCACTTTCATAATGTACTTAAAGTACTCTATTTTCACACTAATTTTGTATTTAATATACTATAAATATTCTTTAGTACTTCTTAAGATAAATTTAAGATGATCTAAGTGTACTCAACAGTGCTATTTTGGGACACCGGGAATATGAAGTAAAATGTGATATTTGTAGCAATAGCCAAAAATACATTGGATGGGTCAAAATGATAGATTTTTCTTTTATGCCAAAAATCATTAGGATAATACGATCACGTTCCATTTGGATATTTAGTAAATTTCCTACAGTAAATATATCAAAACTTAATTTCTGGTTAGTAATATATGCATTGCTAAGAACTTCATTTGGACAACTTTAAAGGCGATTTTCTTAGTATTTTGATTTTTTTGCACCCTCAGATTCCAGATTTTCAAATAGTTGTATCTCAGCCAAATATTATCCTATCCTAACAAACCATACATCAATGGAAAGCTTATTTATTCAGGTGATGTATAAATCTCAATTTCAAAAAATTGACCCTTATGACTGGTTTTGTGATCCAGGGTCACAAATGCACTTTTAACATACTATCTCTGTATTAAAAAATGAATTTAGTTACCACTTGTAGTACACTTGATTGTACTAGTGTATGAAAGATGTTTCAAGTGTAGCCAACTACAAGTGGTAACTAAACATTTTAATAGTATGTTAAAAGCACATTTTAGTTCATATTCATGGTGTCCCAAAATAGCACAATTGAGTACAAAATTAGTGTGTGAACATATGGAAGTGCATTTTTTTCAGCTGGGAGTTCACATGTATGCTGGATATGTACATGTACATTTTAAAAAGGAACATTTCCAGTGTAGATCGATAAGGTAGTTGCCAGATGTTTATTAAAGAACCTGCACAAGCTAACCTATCGATGCGGATCACCTTAAAAAGTCCCAATACTGGCCCAGGTCTATCCCAAAACTTGATATGCTGAGCGAAAACGAAACGTAATGAAATTGTACTTGACATGGAGTTAAAAACACGACTTCCGTGGCTAACGTTACAGAGATTAAAAACGTGAACAGACAGCGGACTGCAGACTGAACCTAGAACTCGTTAATTCTTTTCAATGCCACCTGAGCGCGCTCTATCAACCTGTGTTACACAAAACATTTGGGGAAAAACACAGATGATAAAAACGGCAAGTCAAAATAATGCCTCACGTCACATTTTCTTCACAGAGTTTAGTTTAATACACCCGGATTAAAGCTTTTCGAGCAAATTTATGAAAGTCTTGGAAAGTTGTCTCTGCAGGCAGCGCCTTCATCGTACGAACAATATTTGCTTATTAAACACTGTTATTTTGAAATATCCTAGAATGAAACAACTCTAGTAGAAATGAGTAGAACAGAGACGCATATTTTCCAAACATAGGAAGAATCTGCAATTAGTGTCGACCTGCCTTAAAATAAATAACTGTGCGATTAAAAATGGCAAAGACACTAGATACAATGGAAATACTGCTCGATAATGCCAGTAAAAATACAAACTCAATACCTAAATTCATTTCAGAGAGGTCAGTTTGGTGGTGAGCTGTGCAGCGGAACGAGAGAAGCACAAATAAACCAGCACTTACGTTTTACTTCGTATCATCACGCATGTAATCCGATTTAGAACTAAATAAAAAAGCAATAAAATAATTCCCCGTCCACAGTGAGAAATCCTCGCGCGTGTCTATGAGCATAAATCAACGGCAAACACTCAATGAACGCCGGTGCGTCCCATTAATACACTCAGTCCACTGAAGTAAAACGCCCAAAGTTTTGGTGCGCTCTGCGCTCCCCCGCCTGCGCATGCGCAGCAGCAGCTGATGCGCTCACTGGGCTTCCCCCGCGGGAAATTACCAATCCTACTACGGGCAAGGATTATCTCATGAATATTAATTACGTAACGTGCCGCTCGCCCAGCTGATTTAGCAGAAGTGCACACTGGTAAGTGGTGGATAGTTCTACAAAATCGTGAAAATTACTATATTATTACAAATATTTAGTTTTAAATGACGTTACTAAAAGCTCTAGGAAAGTTACTCAGCAACTGCAACGTGACCTAATTAATATTCATGCGCTAGGCCTTCTCCATAGTAGGATTGTAATTTTTACCACCAAGGAAAAATCTTCTCATAATCTTTAAATTAAGCTATTTGAATTAAAATATTTTGCGTTGAGCCACCCCTTGTTTCTAGACAACCTTAAACAAAATTAGTGATATGACCAACAATATGTGACCCTGGACCACAAAACCAGTCATAAGGGTGATTTTTTTTTTTTTTAAATAAATAAGCTTTCTATTGATGTATGGTTTGTTAGGATAGGACAATATTTGGCCGAGATACAACTATGAAAATCTGGAATCTGAGGGTGCAAAAAAATCTAAATATTGAGAAAATCATCTTTAAAGGGATAGTTCACTTTGAAATTAAAATCTGATATCTATCAGCTTACCCCAAGGGCATCCAAGATGTAGGTGTCTTTTTTTCTTCAGTAGATCCAATTTTGATATTTTTAGGTCAAACCGTTCTAGTCTGTCAGTCATATAATGGCAGGTATTGGTCACTGGCTCTATAAGAGGGAAAAAGAACATGCACAGAGAAATCCAAATTAAACAATTCCCCATCGTAACTACACATTGATGGCCTAAGACACGAAACGAGTGGTTTGTGTGAGAAAACGAACAGTATTTATATCGTTTTTTACCTCTTGTACACAACCATGTCCAAGTGATCTGAGTCTTTACATGCACACCGATGTGATGGCTCTAGCAGATGAAGATCACTTCCAGTAGCTTTCGGCGCTTGCGCTTGAATGAAAGCCAGAGCGCAGCGCATCAGTGTGTGACGTGTTTGCGCACGCTCTGGCCAATCTCTTAAGCACCCGGAAACGCCCTGAAAGTGATCTCAGCGCCACAAACCTTCAAGGTTTAGTGTCTTAGGCCATCAATGTGTAGTTACGATGGGGAATTGTTTAATCTATTTCTTCGTGCATGTTCTTTTTCCCTCTTATAGTTACAGTGACCTATACCTGCCATTATATGACTGACACACTAGAACGGTTTGACCTAAAAATATCAAAATTGGATCTACTGAAGAAAAAAAGACACCTACATCTTGGATGCCCTTGGGGTAAGCTGATAGATACTAAATTTTAATTTCAAAGTGAACTATCCCTTTAAAGTTGTCCAAATGAAGTTCTTAGCAATGCATATTACTAATCAAAAATTAAGTTTTGATGTATTTACGGTAGGAAATTTACAAAATATCTTCATGGAACATGATCTTTACTTAATATCCTAGTGATTTTTGGCATAAAAGAAAAATAGATCATTTTGACCCATACAGTGTATTTTTGGCTATTGCTACAAATATATCCATGCTACTTAAGACTGGTTTTGTGCTCCAGGGTCACATATATGAAGAGTTATCCATTTTACTCACCCTGTGATGAAAAGAGGCCCATTAAATAATTGGTAACTACATTTATGTAAAAAAAAAAATAAAATAGTTTTTTGCTATTCAAAGTGATTTTTTTTTTTATGTTCAAGGACTCATGCTTCTTGTGTTTGAACAATTACAGACAAATCTGAAAAAAAAATAGCACACGTGTTTGTGCTTTAGGAAGTTATAATATGAGGCTATACTGTTAGCATGATGTTACCTCTAAACTACTGGAATGATACAAGTTTGTTAAAATGGTAGGAGTGGGGTAATTTGAGCCAAATATCCTGGGGTTTTTAATTAGAGCCAGTGGCTCACTCCTCCTGATTATAAAGTATTATATTACTGTAATTCTACATTATATTTCATTAATTTTAGACCGAACATTTTTTAAATTTTGTTCTTTGTTTTGAATTTGATTTTGTTCTGAAAATTTTAAATAGGCCTTGTTTATGAAAAAAATGAATAAATAAAAATTGTCCATTGAATTTTTTATGAAATTGTATTTCCCTGCAACATTTATAAGCCCAGTTCTGTAAGGTCAACTGCAGTTTTTTTTTTTTTTAATTCTTCAATTTGAACTTTATTTTGTTCTTAAATTTTTAAATGATTAAAATGCCTTCAAAGTTGTGAACTGTATCTTTTAATAAAACTTTGTTGAGCCACAGGTGGAGAAAAGCCCTGGATGGATGGCCAGTACATCACAAGGCTCACACATAGATTTTAAGAATAATTTTTTTTATTGAAATTCCCTTCCTATGATATAGCTTGAGGTAAAAAATGTTCAGTTTTACTTGAGCATAATCACTGGCACAGTTTAACTCTGTGTGGCTCAACTTATCCTCTCCCTAGGCTCAATTTGCCCCTCACTGGGGGGCAAGTTAAGCCAAGAGACCACTTTTTTGGAAAGCCATATTTTGGAAGCAGCTTGATTTATATCCAAAGTGATTATTCCAGAGAATGCACCACATCCCGAAATTTATGTTCATTTATGTTCGCTTTTTATAGATACATGAACACATGGTAATGGTATTTCCTGGTGTTTGTCGCAATACATATTTTTTACATAATCACAGGACTAATTTTCTTATTATCACTAAATGTAATCTGCATCTTTTTGAATAAGCAGTGAACAGAACAGGAGACCTGAGTGTGCACCGAGAAACAGAAACCATCGTTATTCAGTGTAACAGCACTGATCTCAAGTCAGCTTCATAAAATGGTTAAAAATACCATCATTCGAGACACAGAAGGCAAAATTGACTGAGGATCAGTTCTCATACACTGAGAACATTCATATGGGCAGCCTCTGATCTTCTTGTCACTTCCATTATCAAGGTAAGGCCAGTCGCTGCAATCTTCCTGTGCGCTGCAGAAGGCTTTGATCAGTTCTGGTGATGAGAAGCCAAGATGAAGTGAGCTGAGAACTGGTCATGGGAAACAGCACAATGAGCTTTGGAGCTTTGGCCAGCACCTGAAAGGAAAAACAGAATCCCCAAAATCAGGAGAAACATGGAAATGAGAGGGTATCAGGTGACAGAGCGAGTGTTGAGTCCCATCACCTCTACATATACAGCTTTTCTCCCAGATGAGCTCAAGCTTACAGCATGCTGAAAGGCACAGCTCATCAGAACAGGCTTTTGTGAGGTTATGCCCCTATATCCCT
>JAFVLL020038804.1:0-20264 GCA_021397915.2 Tor tambroides
ATGTCATTCTTTTTAACCCTTTTATTAATCAAAGAATTCTGAAAAAGTATCACAGGTTCCAAAAACAAAAACAAAACAAAACAAAGAACAAACGAACAAAAAAACACAACATAGAATGATTTCTGAAGGAATAATATTTCACAATATTACTGTATTACTGTATTTTTTGATCAAATAGCTGCAGCCTTGATAAGCGAAAGGTAAAAACATTATTTAAAACAAATAATAAAAATAATAAATCATACTGATTCTGAACTTTTAAACAGTAGCGTATATCACTCATACAATTTTGTATAGTGTAATTCAGATGTATCTCTTTGATGTAGATTCTGATTGAAACATCTACTTTAATTTTAGAATATGATGGATGATGCATCTCTGTATGTTACAATTTAGCAGTAAAGGAAAATGTTCTCAAAGGGTACCATCTTGCCTGAACACTGATCTAACATGATGAATAACTCAATTTTTTCAGTCATATCAAATATCATGTGCATGTCCTCTGTGTGTGAATATCATATGCAAACTTAATTTGGTTCATCAAATGAAAAATATCTAAACTAAGCACGTGATTCAGGTCACCGGTTAGCAAGCTTCTATTTTAGAGACATTTCTACAATAGATGTTAAACCATTGGCTTGAAATGTGTATTAACCTCAGGACATTAACCTTCTGAACTGTTGCCCTTTTACCAAAATAACTACCAGATCTACAGCATTGAGTGCAACTCTGTTAATGATGCATACTCGCAGTACATAATCCAAACCATAATCCTCAGGTAACCATGAAGGAAACCGTAAAGATCCATCACAGGCAGGCATAGAACCAGTGTGGGCAATAGATTGTTTGCACGTTATATCTTTGGGTTCTCCCCAGACACCTATTTTCAACCCACACGCTTTCCTCTTAAAATGCGGCAACGCTCCTCACTAAAACGGGATTAATATTAATCATTTCTGCTAACGAGGCAGGGCGAATAATGAAGGCCAAAAGGCACTGTGATTCACCGCAAGGTTTTTTGCAAACAGCACACAGCTCAGCCTGATGAGGAAAGGGAAGCCACAGCCGTGTCACACAGATGTCATAGCGGGCAAAACAGAGCAATCTGATGAAACATGGAGGAAACAGCCAGGCAGAGCTAACAGACCTAACCAAATGTTTTTAGGCGAACAACAAATAGCAGATGCAGGGAAGCTTTGATAGTTATTGCACCATGTCGCTTCCTGTTTTCCAAAGCGGGAGGCTGGATGGAGTGCACTACCTGAGCAACAATTTAAACCAAACTTCTTATATTTCTGTGAAAGACTGAGAAACATTCCTAGAAACATTTGCCACATGTGTGAAATGCTCTCCAGTCTCCAGAGAGCACTTCTACAGTATGCGGTTGCTCAGATTTTCTTAACGGCCCACTGCTATGCAATTTTCATAGTGTTGCTAGAGCATTATTCTGTGGTTGCTAAAGTGTTCAGAGCGGTTTTTAGTCTTGAAGTCAATGATACAATGGTCAATGGTCCTTAAACTGGTATGTAAAGTTCACACTAACAACTAACTGCTTTGCAACTATGCATGTAATTTGGTTAAACAACCTACCTAGTACGCAAGCGCTTTGTAAGTTAATGCGTAGTGGCATAATAATATAATAGTAAGTAGCCTTCAAGTAACTGAACTTTTGAGAAGCCATGCATTGTAGTTTCATATTAATGTGCTTGTGGCAATATTTCTGCCAAATGTTATTACATTGCCTCTTGTGCATTTTGCAATATTTTCAAAATGAAATGTCAAGTGAGTGGTGTTAAAAATGCATACGAAAAATGTTAAAACGCACTGATGAGCTACTACATCAGAAAAGCCATTCATGATTATGTGATGCAAATGTCAATATGTATTAAAGTGATAGTTCACCCAAAAATGAAAATCCTGTCATTAATTACTCACCCTCATGTCATTCTAATCCCGTAAGACATTTCGTTCATCCTCGGAGACATCATTTAGATATTTTTGATGTGCCGTAGTTTTGTAAAATTACGGTTTTTACCACTGATGTCACATGAACTATTTTACAGATGTCATTACTATGTTTCTGGACCTGGGAATATTTCAGTTCCATTGCTGTCTATGGAGGGTCAGAAAGCTCTCAGATTTCATCAAAAAATATCTTAATTTGTGGTCTGAAGATGAACAAAGGTCTTACGGGTTTGGAACGACATGAGGGTAAGCAATTAGACAGAATTTTCATTTTTGGGTGAACTATCCCTTTAATTTACAAATCATGCACTATGGTAAAATTGTCTTGAGATTATGACATAGTATTGTGCAGGAAATCACATAAAAATTAGCCTTCATTAACAGATCACTTGCCCTTGTAATTATAACTTGAGTGAACGAAAGAATAAAAATTGTAGGTGATTTTTTGCCTTAAGTGTTCATTTCAGCTGGAAACTGAAGTGAATTGTACTCTATAGGAATGTTTTTGGACAAAAATGTAGGTAAAGGCATGTTTTTCCAATGAACCTAGGCTGGCAAATAGCCTGTCTTGTTGGAAAAGGCTATTTACGCTAACTCTGCCCAGCATTGTCAGGTTCAGCCAGACAAAATTAATCAAGCCAGTATCTGGGACAGTGGCATGGATAGTAAGGACAGTAGATTTAAAATTTGATGCCACCGACCCATCTGTCTTTTTTCAACATAATCAAGGTCGTCAGGATTACTAGAAAGCGATAGGCAGGGCTGGAGCTAAACTCTACAGGAAAGTAGATTTCGAGGGTCAGAGTTGCCCAGCCCTGATTTAGGGGTAGGTACAGGACTGGGCTTTAGGAAGAGGGAAAAGTAAGGTCCCAATAATGCAGCATCTATTTATGATATATGGACATGCAAAATAATTGCATTTATTTATTATTTTCTGTAAACAACATCATGTATGACCATAAGAAATCTGTCAGGTAAACATGAACTTACTGCTGTTGTGAAAACTCTAGAAGTCAATTTATCATTCATTTCTGTAAGCACAAATGGTGCAGGAAGCAGTTACCCAGTAACATTTAAATACTTAGTGTTATCAGTTTGTTTAACTTCCAGCACTGTGTATAAGCAATAATAATAGTGATACTATTCAGGCCATAATGGTGCATATATAAAAAAGGCAATTATGCTCTGACGTGAACCACACTTGCGCTCCTGTGTCTCAATCAAACAACACATCAGCGCTCAGAGTCTGTTACTGCTGAGTAACAGACCAGCGCTGATAGAGGACACATAGTCCAAGGACAGGCCTGTTGAAATTGATTCAGAGTGGAATGTCAGCATTTGTCTCTGTGAGTCTGTCCTGCTCAATCATTTCTATGAAAACAACCTTCACAGGCTATATATGTATTTGATCTCACAGACTCAAGAGCAACGGCTATTAGAAATGATAATATGATGCTCTTGGTCCGGGCATGACAGAAGGTCAGAATCGAAAGCTAAGTGTATCTATGTAACTGAACTTTAAAGGGACTGCTCACAAGTCACAACTCAGTCAGTTGCAGTCGAACTCGCAGAGGCTTTAAAGCAATCGTTCACTAAGAAAATAACAATTCAGCTTTCCCCTCATGTCATTCTAAACCTGTATTTCTTCTGTTGAACTTGGTAAAAGTTGCCATTTTTCACACAATGAAGTTGGGGAAATATGCTGACAAGCTCCAAAAATAATAGAAAAAATATATCAAACAAACAAAACCAAAATTTAAAGCATTATTTACAAAAAACAGGGATGCATAGGACAAGCTTTTGATGTCACTGATACCAAATGCCTTTAGTTTATGTTCACTTGACCAAAGACAACAATGCAAACTGAAATATTCTTATCTTCATATGAATATTCCTCCTCAAACAAAGCTATTGTACAGCCTCAGAAGTACTGGATTATAGCATGTGAGTTTGTACGTTGTTTATGAGTTTGTATATTGACAACTTTTATAGAGAATTTAAGGTGCTTTTTGTCCTTTTTAGAACTTAGAACTTCAAACAGTGTGTATCATTTTTCACCTTCCTTACATGGTAAAGAGCAGCTCGGACTTTCTGCCTATCATCTCTTTTTGAACATCACAGAAATTATTTTATGAATTTAAATGATTTAGAAAGACTTAGTAAGTAAAGTTGTAGAATAAGTGGTAACACTTTAGTATAGGGACCAATTCTCACTATTGATCAGTTGCTTATTAGCATGCCTATTATTAACACATTGGCTGTTTATTAATACTTATAAAGCACATATTCTGTATGACCATACTCTACATCCCTAATCCTACCCAATACTTAAACTTAACAACTACCTTACTAACTATCAGTAAGCAGCAAATTAGTATTTTATTGAAACAAAAGTTGTAGTTAATGGTTTCTTAATAGTGAGAACTGGACCTTAAAATAAAGTTTGACTGAAAAAAAAACAGTGATCATGTGATCCTGTTTACGATGGATATGGCTTGGCAGGTCGCTGTTGGTAAACTGACAGAAAACTGATGCTCTTTTCTACTTCTGATGTACTTCACATAGTTACGCTTTGATTTTGGAACACTTGGACATGTCCGGTGTTTACATGATGTTAAAGTGAAATTCAGCTAAATTTAGCTTGAAAAGGTCCATTGTCTATGGTCAGTACTGCACAGTTCACACATAAGTCACTTTCAAACAAAGCAGGTTTCTGTTGGTAAACACGGTGAATTTGCATGACCAAATCAAGTTACAAAAACTTGAATTTCTTTCACCCTCATGCAAAATTCCAACCCAATCTCATGGGGAAAAAACACATTTTTATAAATATACATATCATGTGAATTGCACAAAAATATTTTTTAAATAAAAGTAACCATAAGGGTCCACCCCTAAACATAACGTCACTGGAGATTGTACAAAAACATTGGAAATTATATCATACAAATTCTTACAAAGTATCCACCAATTCACTAAAAAATGCACAATAGTTATGAATTGCCATGAGGTTATGTTGTTGATCTTGTGGATTCCTATTGAAATTGCTGCATTTTGCCATTGAAACAATGGTAAATGTGACCACATCTTTAAACTGACAGAATGTTCAGCAGGGTTTTCAAAATATAACTGAGTTTATGATGTCATAACGGCCTTTGGATTCCTCAAGATGTCTTGTTGAGGTGAGTTGGGTCACATTACGACTTTCACTATAACCTTTAACACAATTACTTTCTGTTAGGAAATGCAAATTAAATACAAACATAAAAACATCATCTTACCCCTATACAAACTTTTCCAGCTGGTCTCCCAAATAAAACTCCCGCAGGAATATCAGAGTGTAAGACACTTTATCATTAGAGATCCATTAAATATGGTGTGGTGGTTTTTTTTATTCACTAGTTTTATTTATTCCACATTGTTTCTTCAAAGATGACTACACCTGAAACATCACTTAAACAATTAATTTAACAGTTTAATATATGCATAATATAATAGTGTAATAGGCCTACTTCATTTATATTATGAGTAGCTAGAATAGCCAAACTGTTTTTTTTTTTGTTTTTTTTTTACTTTTTCAAATTTTATCTTGAGGAACATGAAATTATTCCATAAAGGTCTCTGCACACTGAGTCCGAAATTTTCGCACCTTAAAAAATAAATACGACCTCACGTTGTGTCAATCACGTTTGCACACTGCCTCCGTAACTTTCGTCCGTCAAAAAAAATTCGGATCAGGTTCGATGTTCTGTGTTTTTGCATCCGTTGCATGCATTTTGATAGGAAAGGATGGGGAATACGAAAAAACGGAAAAACGTACGCAAAAATTTCGGACTCAGTGTGCAATGGCCTTAACACATTGAAATCTCTTCATTTGGAAAGTAGAATCTGCTTTTTTACAGCAAACACATGATGGAGAACATTGAATTTTCAGTAACAGGTTCATTTTACACAACAGTGAAATAAGACCCATTTTTCCACATCGTACAATCAGTATATAGTGTATTACTACATACAAAACTAAAAGCATTGATGCAAATACATCAGATCTGAAAAGCAGACATGAGGTGAATTAGATGCATAATCAAAGCATATGGGTATTTGTTATCATCCTTTTCATTTTCAGAGCTGTAATCTGTGCAGTATTGTAGATGGCTTTTACATGGCTGTCACTGTGTGGTAAGAAATCATCTGTAATCACATTTGCTGGTGTATTTGTGTTTTCCCTGGGCAGTCTAGCTCCATATCTTTTAGAAACAAGCTAGTATATGAGAAAACAAACAGCAAAATGACCTTAACCAGTACAGCAGTACTTGAAAGGGAGCAGTGTTTAAGTTTTTGTGAGAAGTACATGAATTATATCTTTGCACGCATTGAATAAGTCAAATCTATGTAACCTTCACTGTGTAAAATGGAGTATTTTTTTTAAGCTTATATAGTTTTTTCAGCTTGTCTCAAACTAAATAAATCATATATTTGCTGACATGACTTTTTAAATTTTATTTTATAATTTATATGTACACAACATCAGCCCCTTAAGTCTGATGGAAATCGGAAATACAGAGAAAGAAAGTATATATTTACATTTGTAAGTAAAAGTATATTCTATTAATTTATTCTAGTTGTGATAAAGCTACAATAACTTCAGTCACTTAACGGACTGTATATCTTGAGTTTTTGTCATAACCAGGGTCAACAAGGGTCAGGACATTTTGTCAGTCGCTCACTGTCAAATTTCATTGGTCCATAAAATCAAATATGTTCTGATTGGCAGTAATTGTGTAACATCACACAGTCCACTGTGTTCACTAAGGACAAATTGGTAGTTGCTGAACACATCCCTTCACAAGGTGCCACTGTACATATAATTTTTGCTTGTTTTTGCAAAATGAGCAACAAATAACAAACAGCATGTCACAGGTGCTGTCCATAAAGCTTATCAGACTCAGAACATTACCTTAATAATGATAATATCATGTAAATTCACAAATGCACGTGGATTCAGCTCGGCATTCATTCTGCGTTGATAAACTCCATATCCCATCTCTCTCTCTCTCTCTCACAGGTTCTCATTTTACGGCACCTCTCAGATGCAGGCGCCGTGGTGATTTGAATGTGTTTTTAATTCATGTGAATGGCCTGGCAGAGCTGCTGCAGGCCGTTAATTACCTGCCACTGTGAACATCAGTCAGTCTAATGAGAGGAACTCCCGCCCTGCATGCAGCTCGCATATTAAGACTCTAATCAGCAAACCTGCAGCACACGGCCACAGGGACCCGACTACTTCCTACCCCATATAAAAACACAGTAAAATTGATGGGAATTTTGAAAACATGGGGTTGAAATGGCTTTAATGAGGGTACAGCATGGATCTGAGATTTTTAAGGGTGAGACAGGGTAATGACAGTTTGATAGGTCTGTCTGATTAAAGTTCATCTTTTGTAACTTTTCATGTTTTCTTTTTCCCTGCATAATAATTCCAATCGATATTTCATGTTTTTGTTTTTACTTTTAATTTGCAAGTAGTTTTTTTTTTTTTACTCCATCTATATTACTACAAATAAAATTGGCAAAACGGCCAACACAATTTTAAAAAGTTGAAACATATTGATTTCACATTAAAAAAAAAAAAAATAATAAAAAATAAAGATTTGTGTTCTTGTGTGTGCAGCATGATTTTGTTGCTTTAAAAAAATCGTTACAAATTTCAGTCAAACTTTGGTTTAGGGACCAGTTCACACTGTTAACTAACTATTAACTACAATTCCTGCTTCAATAAACTCTTGCTGCTTTATTAATAGTTAGTAAAGTAGTTGTTAAGTTTAGGTAGGATTAAGAGATCTAAAATATGATCTTGCAGAATAAGGCATTAATATGTGCTAATGAACAGCCAATATGTTAGTAATATGCATGCTAATAAGCAACTAGCTGATAGTGAGAAATGGTCCCTAAACTAAAGTGTTACCCAAACTTCATTATTCCAATTTACATTATTAGTCAACGGTAAACAAACCACACATTAAACAAGCCAACAAATTATAACCATATATATATTTATTTACATATTTTTCTATTTACATCTCTTTGAAAACATAATTCTGTACACAGCAATTTAATTCAAGAACATTTTGGAACATTTCACTCACGGCTCTTTTAAAATCCATTCTGACGTTTCTGTAGTTTGAAGTCAAGAAGCTTGGTGTCCAGAAAATCTCCCAGCACCCCAAGTAGCTCATACTGTAACTCCATGTTGTCCAGGCACTGAATGTCAGTTACAGTAAATTCCTTCAATTCTACGGCCCATCAAACAGCCAAAGGAGAGCAATAGAGCTGCTGAATTCACTGCTTATGTAGGAGAAAATTTTGTCAAGGCTAATGATCTGCTTTGCCACATCCTAAATGATCATGAATGTAAAATAAATATCTGTGATGTCATCAGTCTCTAGAGTTAGGCACAACTTAACAGGCTCATGTAAACAGTATATAAAAAAAGAAGAAAGAATTTAAAAAAGCGGATTCATAGAATATATCTTGTACAAAAAGGAGGAAAATAGACTTATCAAGTGCAGTTTCACTTATATTTAGTTGTAAGAACTGGCACACAAATTAAAAAGCCTGATGACATGATTGAAGCAGCGCACAGTTCAAATACTGACAAAATGTCAAAAGTCAGAAGCTGATATCCCCAAACACATCTATTAATGACAGCATTGTACGGTCAGTACGGATTATTATATCAATATCAACATGGGACGCCAAAATGACAGGGAAAGCAAAAATTGAATCAGTTCTTCAGCTTGCATCTCCAGCTGCCTTCGTTCACTGAACCTGTGCCTCACAAAACTCAAACAGCCAAAATAAGGCAAATTTTATTGACTCCATTGCAAAGCCTCATGGGCACTGTTCACATACAGAGACAAAATGAACACCCTACGAATCCTGGCCGCTTCCTGAGGTAGACCAAGTTTAGAATAAGTGTTCGCAGGCGCTGTTTAAGCCAAACGATCTTACTGCGAATGGTTATAAACCATGTTTTTTGAATGATGTCTTATTATTGCCATGAATCAATTGGGTCAGCATCCATCCTACTGTTGCTGTTACTTCCTAGAATCTTGCCGTTTAAATGAACTTTTCCGAAGACTCAGTGCGTGAAAAAAAAAAATCTTGATTGTGATTAAATTAAAAAGAAAAGCATAAGAAACAAAGTTTAAATTAGTGTACTTCAAGACTGCATGATTTTGACATCCGGGTCAAATGACTCATGGCATTCGGAGTGCTGATATTAGTAGAAATGCGGAAAAATTCCAGGAACAGCTGCAGACCATAATCCCATCTCCATAAAAATGTCACCATTTCAGTTCAGTATCATTACACAGAGAGTTGCGCCTCCGAGGTCAGTAGGGCTCATCATATTCAGTGATTGTGCTAGGTGAAGCCTCATCTTTTGTAATGGTTAGGAGCGTCGGCAAAGGCAAACTTCAGCCGGTAAGCTTCAGCTAGGAGAACGCTAACTTCCTCATTTCCCCAGTGCATTGTGGGTAGATTCTGGAGCAGAATCATCAGACCCTGTGGAGGATAAAGAGATTTTGTTAAAAAAGGATTGTATACACAACAGTGATACACATTGTCTAATTAACTAGTGGATAGACATTCTGAATAACTAAACGACTACTTGTCGGCGTTAAGGAAGCTCTGTATAACTGGGTCACAAACACAGAGCAGGTATGTTTCTTAGTAGGGCTGAGTATTGAGACAAATTTCACAAATTGATTCTATTTCAGTTCACGTTTGCAATTAGATTCAATTTCAATCTCGATTCATTTCTATTCATCAACAATTTATTTGGACATATAGGCAATCAGGTACAGTACATGTACATTTTTTCAAGGAAAAAATCTCATCAAATGCTGCAAACTACAACTTATTAATTATATAATTATGTTTGTTTTTGAAATATAAACATTTAAACGGGGGATGCCATGACTTGTTTTAAGAATTTATTCAAATATACATTAAATCCTGAAGAACAGGTAAAGTAAAACAATGAATATGTAATATAGTGCATATATAATTAACAAAATGATCCTTTCTAGAGTTCAATTTTCCAGCTAACCATCGAGGTCATTAATGATATGGTCATTGATGGGTTTTCTGAGGTAAATGTAATGTTATGTGACATTGTTTACAAGCGGTTGTATTGACTTCTTTCTGGGATTGAAACACTGATTGAACAATTACATGAGACATGAAACATTTCTGTAAGTTGGAGTGCTTCTTTTAACATAATTTCTGATGTTTATTCATGTTAATTTTGTGCAGTAACTAGTAATAAAGCAGAAAAGATGATCAGTCTTACATACTTAAACTCAGTTGGCTACAGTAATGTATCACGTCATATTAGAGTGCCAAAATGGTATTGTCTGAATTTCTTAAAAAATGGACAAAATTTATAAGCAGAGACTTTGTTTTATATCCAAACAACTCTGGCCTTCAAGTTCTACCTTCCTGCAGAGTTCAGCTCCTACCCTAATCAAACACACTTAAACTAATCAAGGTCTTCAGGATTACTAAAAAGCTACAGACACACAAGTTTGATCAGGGTTGGAGCTAATTTCTCCAGGAAAGTGGATATCGAGAGACAGAGATGCCCAGCCCTGCTTTTGAATTAGGTACACTGATCAGATGCTTTTCTTTGAGATTTATGGATGCTTTAAGGTCATGCCCACCTATTGGACATGTTTCTTGGTGATATAAAGTTGCTTTAGAACACGGGTGGTCAACTTTGGCCCTCGAGGTCCATTTTCCTGTAGAGTTTAGCTCTAAATCTGATCAAAATACACCAGAACCAGCTAACCGAGGTCTTATAGATTGGAATCTTTTAACCTTGATCAGATGCATTTCTTAGCCATATGAGAGCAGCTTAAGGTCACATTGACCAGTTAGACCAGGGGTCTCCAAATTCGGTCCTGGAGGGCTGGTGTCCTGCAGAGTTTAGCTCCAACTTGCCTCAACACACCTGCCTGGAAGTTTCTAGCATGCCTAGTAATACCCTGATTAGCTGGTTCATGTGTGTTTAATTAGGGTTGGAGCTAAACTCTGCAGGACACCGGCCCTCCAGGACTGAGTTTGGGGACCCCTGAATTAGACTTTTCGTAATGACTTGAGTATGCAATGTACTTGTGCCAACGAAGTTGAGAAAACAGTCCATAATTCAAATGTCCAGCGAAAAAATTGGCTCAGTAAATTTGCTAAAGGGGCATAATCAGCTAGTTGGCTGATGGAAGTCATTTGGGCATCCTAATGCACATACATCCTGGGAGGAAGTGTTGCCTAGGAAAACCACATGCCTTCACATTGCTGGAAAGAGTTTTACTTGGTGTTTAGCAGACAAGAGAAGGCATCACTGCACAGAGTTGTTTTTTTTTTTTTTTTTTCTTCAGAGGGGTCAAGCCATGCTATCACAAAGCACCACCGCACCTCTCTAAATTATTATAACTTTCAATCACAGATTCTTCGACTGCTCAATCTTAAGTGTAGGGTGAAGAGAGCGAGCGTTGTCAAGTTGTAATTTTCCGGGTTGAAAGGGTCAGGACCTCAGCAGTGGAAGCTCATTTCTCTTAGGTATAGAAGGCCAAGTCTAATTCACTCAAGGCAGCGTCAGGCGGCTCCAGCAGGCCTCAGAGTCAATGACTGCATTAGAGCGGCTTAGAGCCTCAATCTCCCAGCCTAATTCACCTATCCTGCTGACCCTGATGAAGGAGAATGAGAACGCTTAATACTCCATCACAGCGAGGTACAAGGGGGATGGATGGAGGTGTGAGAGGTCGAAGAGAAGGATACTGGAAAAAGCAATAATGTATCTTATAATAAAGAGAGCATCAAAGTTTCCCAAACATTTGACAGTTAATAAGCCAAATCCTCATTTGATTCTTCATTCAAGAACTAATCAGCATCTCAACTGAATGCACTTAAAACCACCATTCTCTCCACGTTTGGGATGAGTGTAATGAAAACAAACATGAATGAAAGCTAAATCTGACATGTCTGATACAGAGTGCATGCTGCACAGAAAAGCTGCAGTGTCTGTTCAGACACAACGGTTCCAGAAATTCAAGCCGTAACATTTTAAGGCCCAAATACATCTGTGAAAAAGCGTAAGTGTGTGAAGAAGATTGCTTCTAGCTAGACAGGCTTGATTTCCCACGTCACTGCATACTGGAACACGATAGAACGCAATTTGTAAGCCAATGCAAATGAGTGTTACATTCTCAGTGTTGTCGCGAGGGGCACTAGGTGAGAAATTAAACTAAACAGTCTTCTTTGGTTCCGTCTTCAGCACAGACAATTAGACTTAAGATTAAAAAGCAGATAAAAGCAGAGTAATAACAATATTGTTTGTATTACAAAAGTGTTGATTAGACTTTCATTTACCTCAAAGACTATGTAAATAAAAATGAGTATATAATTCCCTGTGCAATTCCACAGGCACATGATTGAATGCTATGAGTCGAGGGACAACACCAAAGGACAAAAGAGAAAAGAATAATCTTTATGATGTCTAAAGTAGAGCTCTGATGTTTTAGTATTTAACATGAGTATTAAAATGGACAGTTGTGAATGAGATTACCAAAGCATGCAGAACGCTGTTCTGCTTTTGCAACAGCAGTTCTACACAGTCAAGCTTTAAGATATTGTTATTCTTTAAAATATCTCCAATCCAAAGAGATTTTCTGCATACTGTACATGTTTTATGGCAACATTTATGTAATGATGTACTTATGTAATTGTTTTAGGTTATCTGATTATTTTAAGTACTTGAGCGCAGTATAATATTCTATACTGATACAGCTATCAGTAACTATAGTTGTCAACTATATTTAAAATGAAACCATCCATGTAATAGGCAAATCAAATACTAATCAACACAGCCATCTCAGTCTAATTTTTTTTCTCAACAAATAACTATATTAGAGCTAATTACTTAGTAATGAGCCAAGCCACATAATTGGAAATAAATGAGTGATATAAAGGATACACAGCCAACCAATGTGATTGATTGGGGACTGTTCATTTTCATTGCATTTAGGGGCTTATGTCTCTAGAGTTTGTAAACAAACATGAATGTTAGAAGTACAGGATATTGTAAGTGCATTCCCTTAAGGTTGAATTGCTCCATAAGCAGAGAAATGTCTTTTTTTATCACATCACTTTTCATAATAAATTGTACATTAACATATAAAATTGACAGTTCTAGTAATATAAGATTTTTATCATACCACATTCTATAACACACGTGGTCTAGCCTGAGGATTCTGTTAACTTGGAGTAAGAAGTCATGAAGATGATGAGCCAAAAATGTGATTCCAGAAGCAATGCTACAGAGAATGACTTTGATAGCCAAGTAAAGTGCTTAATGTTATACAACCACACTCTAGAATGTATTTAAATCAGTTGAAGAGTTTTGGAGCTGTTGTCAAAGTTTGAACATTTCCTTACACAACCTCCACAAATTATATTGCACTCCAACAGATAACGGCAGATGAAATATTTTGTTAAATGTCAACAGACCCTTCATAAGCTTGGATTTTTGTCCAATAATTTTTGTGAAGTACCCATGTTCTCCTTGAATTCAAGTAGACCGTTTGATGAACAAGAGTGAGAACATGTAAAATTTTGATGGTGAAAAATATCCCTGAAGATCATTATAAGATTGTGTAGGTGTTAGTACAAGAGGTTTGGTCTTTGAAGAGTAATCTACCCTTTTCCCAGCCAGCGAGTATCTTAATACTCAAACAAATGTGTTTTTGAGAAACAGACCTGTCTAAAGATGTCATCTGAAGATTTGAAGAATTAAAAAAATCTAGTGCATACCTCACTACATCACTGATGTGTATGCAAAACAGTTGTCAGCTATACTTAAAACAAAACCATCTGTGTAATAGCCAAATCTCCTAATCAACATGGTCATCACAGCCTAGTTTTCGACAAATAACTAGATTAGGACACTAATTACTTGTAATGAGCCAAGCTGAATAATTGGATATAAATGAAGTATCTAATGATCTACACAGCCAGCTAATATAATTGACGCAGGACTGTTAATTTCTGTTGCATTTAGGGACTTTTTCTCTGGAGCATGTAGACGGATGGCACACTATTAGTTATGAGATACAATAACAGCATTGCCAATAGCTATCATTACATTCAATATGAAATGGATTTTACAACCCTTTTTTTTTTTTTTTTTTTTTTTTACATGATGCGATTTATTTGTAAATATAGTATTCAAGTTTAGAAATTAATGGTAGAGATAAACAATGGTTCATAGCAGACCTACATTTGTTAATTACTGTGGAATAAGAAAGAATGTCCTCTGCAACTGAGCCTGATTTACAGTTAAAATGATTTTGTTGTGTCATTTGAAGCACTCAGACATGTGGACTTTTAAGGTGAGTTGTACAGTCAATTGATAACCAAATATTGCTCAATATATCAGTTACTGGATACAAAATATTAACAATTATAAGTTATTGCTATTGAACAATTTCCAAATTTGTGCATTCCTTGAAAGAAAATCATTTCAATGGAGGTGTATGTTCTATATTAGGTTATAATTTCTGTGGAATGATGAATCATACACCAGACCAGGTTGCATAAAATTCTAAGGCTAGTCTTAACAAGTTGGTCATCTAATTTTTTTCTTGAAGCCTGATTTTTTTTTTTTTTTTAAAGATGTATTCAGGGTGTTCTTAAAACCTAAACTGTCAATATGGCTGCCAGACGCATTAAGAATCTGCCTTGATACAGTTACATTACAAAAATAACTAGAAATGTACAGTAGATTGGTCCAATTTAAATCTGAAAAATAAGACTCATAACTTTTTGGTTAACTGCTAGTTGGTCAGACTAATTCTTAAGACACAATATTAACACAGAGGCTAAGTTTATGCAACTGGCTTTAGAAAACTGACATGTAGATATATACAATGGAGATATATACAATGTCAGCGCCAAAGAGGCTTTACAAGTGTTGTGTTTTAGGATGCACTAATGAACACAGGAGTCGCCATAATCTCCCCTCATCTGAGCCGAGGACACTTTGGTAAAATTTCTGGAAATTTTTGGAATTAATACCAACGCTTCGTGCACGAACGTCAGCTCCAGACAAAGTAAGTATCATGCGTTTGTTTTCCAAATTGCCTTTCTGAAAGAGCTTCTGAAATTTGTAAGTGATAATTATAAAGTATCATTGTTCTTTGTGTGTTTGCACTGATGCTGCCTTCAGGTGCTGCCAGAATGATCGTGAATAGGAATGTGGTAGTTAAAAGTTGCATATGAAAGCAATGTGACTCGATCGCTTCAAGTTGTCGAGCATAATCAGAAGTGGGACTTCTAAAGTCTGTGATAGCATGAGACCAGCTATGTTATTTTTATCCCGCCGTGCTCCCGTCTGTGTAATTCATAAACGCAGATTTATTATGCACAGTATAATCAGATGACTGACTTTGAAACAGTAGTTTTCTGTAAAGATAACAGGCTTGTACTAATAGGGGAATGTTTATTTACAAAGGCTAGTACTGCTAATGCCGGAGCTTGAGCTCTTGAAGCTCCGCCCTCTTCTCCAGGAGCAACAGCTCACTCGCATTTAAAGCAACACCCTCAAAACAGCGCGTTTTGGCTCACACCCTAAAAATGGCAATTTTAACAGCCTGTAAAAATTTATCTGTGGAGTATATTGAGCTAAAACTTCACATATACGCTCTGGGGACATCAGAGACTTATTTTACATCTTGTAAAAAGGGGCATAATAGGTCCCCTTTAAGGAAATCAGTTTGAATATCATATTGACATTAAGAATAGTTTTACCTGCATTTTTTTTAAAGATTTATTCATTGTGTTTGTAAAATATAAACTGTCAATATGGTTGCCAGATGCATTAACAATGTGCCTTGGTGCTGTTACATTACAAACATATCAGGATAGCAATTTGAGAATCACACATGGTTCTGTTTTCAAAATGAAATGGAATATTTATGTTGCAATAAACTGACGGTTACTTAGTTAGACATGCAATGGATTCAGCCTCATCTAAAGTGACTTATATTGCATTTCCAACAGGAACAGTCCCTCTGGAGTACCCTGGGGTTAAGTGCCTTGCTCCGGGGCTCAGCGATAATGGTGAATCCTAGTAATTCTCCAGGTTCACGAACAGTCCCTTTCCATTACTAGCCCGGATCTTCCGTTGCAAAACCAACGCCAACACAGCCTATGACACCATTCCCAAGTCGTCTAATATGCATATATTACATTGCAGTTTGACAGCAATAAACTGGGACAGACTTTAATCAAGTTACACTGTGCAACTGGACATCAA
The DNA here is from genome assembly GCA_021397915.2 of Tor tambroides. Classification (NCBI taxonomy): domain Eukaryota; kingdom Metazoa; phylum Chordata; class Actinopteri; order Cypriniformes; family Cyprinidae; genus Tor; species Tor tambroides. The sequence goes on from JAFVLL020038804.1 coordinate 16,340, forward strand.
TAATAAATACCGTACAGCACCAAAAGCGACGAACTGTACTATGTGTACAGTAATGCTAGTTTAAAAGGTTGGCCTAATTACGAACAAAAACATGGCTAAAAGCCTAGTTGAATCAGCAAGGTGAAGAAATGCTGAAAAATACCTAGGAAAGATAATGACTTTGACTTAAGGAGGATTTTCTTCAGAGGCACCATTTATCTGGATGCTCCCCGAGGCATTTTGATTGTTCTCTTCTGTTTCATCTTATCTTCGGTGATGATAGAATTGTGTTTGCTAACTGACATGAAGGATCCTGCATGATTGTTCTCTAACCTAACAGCATTCAAGTCAAACAGATAATCATAGACAAAGAGTTGTGCAGGCCGCGTACCAATTAAGACATTTTGACTGGGTGCCCATAAACGACGATTACAACCGCCTGCTGTTGGCAACAACTTTGGTATATGGAGACTGGATTACTATAATACCCACACTGGTGAAGAACATTACCATGATTATGTGCCAATATGAGACTTTTAGCCCTCATCTTCTGAGCCCTCCTGAATTTGTAAGAATCGATCAGGGGCTCAAGAACAGCGCACGTGAGTCACTCCATCAAACGGCAAAGTCACAGCTCTGCAGATTCTGAGCGTCTGATCCCTGTGTTTTAAACACTGCGAGATTCTCAACTGCAGAGAGGTGGTGATTGATTGCAGGAGCTTATAACAGTTTGTTTTATCAAGGCTTCGCAAAGATTATAAGCGATAATATCTCGCACCGGGTGCACAGGGAAGGAGCAGAGCTGTAATTACTTCCAGGATATTAAGTCCTCCATGCTTTTCCTTGTCTCTTTTCGGATAAATTGTCCCTGCCTCTCGTTGAGCGAGCTTCCTGCAACAACAGTGACGCTCTATCATTAAACTGTATTAAAGCACATTTACAGGCAGGAGGGTTGCTCTTCATTCGGGACCTGCACGTATGACAATTAATCATTACCGGTGGGTCTCCTCCAGAAGCTCTAGTGTGGACAAAATTACAAGTTCTCTGATGAATGTGCTAGGTTTTCGATTAATCAGGAGGAGTTCATTTCACCTAATCCTTCAATGCGACCGTCCTAATAGAGTCAACACTATAACTCAGTAACTAGATGGCAAGGAAAATATCTGCACTGCTATAAATCTCGAGAGATGGGTTTCTTAAAATTGCATGCAAATTCCCCACTGACTAACTGTAATCTTACACTCTACAAAACACAAAACAACTAATAATGAACTTGCTGAGGCCCCCAAGAGGGATCAAGATATGACACTGTCACTTTGAATTCATTTTATGTCAAACCAGGCCCTAAACAAAATGAAACTTTCAATCCACAAACAATTAGATAGTGAATCGCACTTAATTACAGCTCGCTGTGAACTGTTTAAATCCAATATGCATGTGAAATGGGAAGTTAATTGAAAAAGTGCTTGACATTTGCACTGCCGAGCAGCAACAGCAGCCAGAAAACAAGGAAAGCAGATTTTTTTCTCGCTCTTGAAACTAAGCTGCAAAAACCCAGAACTGTTTAAGACTGACATCACAACCATTTTATATTTAGTATTTTCCCCATATTCCAACTTTATGCGTAAAGATATGTTAAAGTGTATGAAGTGACTAATGACACTCCATGTTTCATAATTATAAGGGGGTCATCTATTATTTCTAAAGTTGTTGAATAAGAATTACATGTTGCGCAAACCAAAATGCACCTATTTTAAAAAGATTTTTTTTTTTTTTGGATACACATGTAATATGTGAATCTGTAATAATATGATAATAGCAGTCTCATATTTGCATTTTATACAAAGAACACAAATAGTCTACTGTTGCTATGGTTTTCTGAAAATGCACACTTTGATATATCGTTGGGTTTGGTTACTGAAATGTTATCATGCTGTTGATGTTATATGTAGAACATGCTTTTATGAAGTATAGACAATGTACTGACTGAGTTTAGTGTGTATACAACCATGCACCCCCAATAATTTGTTTTGACATCCATGTAATTATGAGCATCCTGCTAATAACATAATGCTTTAATAAACACATGCACGAAATAGATTTTGAGATCATAAGATTTATACACAGAAATCTTACAGGCGAAAACAATATTTCTTTCTATGTCAACTTGTCGACAGATAAGTCACCTTTTAGGATGTCTTTCTTAAAGAATGTAAAAACTGTGGGAAACCTGTTTTAATAGTCTTTTCCCCCCAAGAAATACTGCAGACATTATACATTTCCACTTTTACATGTTGCCTCTTTCTTGCTTAGTTGGGGACACTTAATTTCCAGCAATATCGTCGACTTGATTGCACAGATACTATTTGAACTGAACTGTGCTGGAAGATTGCATCACTGAATCAATGATGAACTGACTTCAACTGAAAATCTGAGTGTTTACTATTGTCCTTTTGCATTACAGACACACCATTTTCCTAAAGTTGCTTTGACACAATCTGTATTGTTAAAAGCGCTATATAAATAAAGGTGACTTTAAAGGTACAGTACCAAAAGCCTTTCGTTTTAATTCTCAAACAAAAACTTGTATGTAATTGGCACTTGACTTGCATTACACTAACAAAATGGTGTACTAAAACTTGGCACAGTGACCAAAAATATAGTTTTCTGTCACTCTAGCACTGAAGAATCTCAGAAATGGAGAATCACAGTGATGTACACACTCAAGAACACGAGTTTAAAAGCTGTATTAGCTCAGAAGTTCGAGCGGTAAGCCAATCAGCCACATGCCCCTAAGAGCCCGCACAACAAATTAAGAGTTTGTCTGCTCGCAGTTATTCACACAGACAGCGAATCCATTTAGTTTCGGCTGTTTGAACCACCTGAGGTGGAACGAGACAAAACATTAGGAGCTGATAGTTGCTGCTTTTTAATTTAGCAGCATAATGAACGTAACAAGCGTGAACCACCCTGCTTCCCCTCTGAGTTCTTTGCCGTTTCTTTTACTTTTATTTATTCAGTCATTTTCGAAAGACAAGAGGAAAGCAAGGAAGAAATATTCTTTGCATTTGTTCTATTTGTAGAGGAGTTAGTGAATATATCCAGGGCAAATGAAAGTTTAAGATGTGTTGCATACAGAATTAGGTTTTCACATTTTCTGAGGAACACATGCTTGTCCATGCCATACCCGCGGCAATATATTAGGCTGGTTTTCCATATTAGAAATATGGTAGTTAAAGAAAAGCATTTATTCAAAATAGAAATCTTTTGCAACAATACACACTACTGTTCAAAAATTTGGGGTCAGTTCACTTTTTTTCTTTTTTTTGAAAGAAATTAATACTTTTACAGTATATTGAGCAAGGATTTGTTACACTGATTAAAAAGTGAAGGTAAAGACTTGTACAGTTACTTTCGATCTATCAAAAAAAGTATCACATGTTCCAAAAAATAGCAGCACAACTGTTTCCAGCATTGATCGTGAAGCACATTAGAATGATTTCTGAAGGATTATGTGACTGTAGTATTGACTGATAAAAATCCTGCTTTGCCACCACAGGAATAAATTACAAATTATGTTTAAAACCTCATTATTTTCTGTGGAGATACGAGTAAATTGGTGTGGAAGGGAGAAGACAACCAAAAACTAAAGTGTGGCAAGCACATAGAACAGACTGACCAAAGAGCTTAAATTAAGCGTGAGTAAAGCACAGAAATAACGAAAGGATCATATAGATATTGTCTGTGTTCATGTCCAGCTAGTGTGCATCACAAGCTATTAATATGCACAACTAATGAAGCCGGTATGAAGGTGTTCATCATACAGAAGGAACAAGCTCATTTCATGGACAGCGTAATATATAGCCCCCTTTTAATTAAGCCTCACATTTGCGTATGGTGGACATAATAATTGCACATAACTCCATGTTTTCCGCTTCATGTGTTG
>JAFVLL020038805.1:0-17851 GCA_021397915.2 Tor tambroides
GCGAGCTGCTGAACAACCCTAATTTTCTCCAGTGGCAATTTCCATCTGTTATCTGGGCTCGGAATCGGCCCCTTTTAGCCCTGCACTCTGTTTCTCGATAGCGAGCGCTCGCTCCCCGCTGCTGTGTGTGTGTGTGTTTTTTTTTTTCTGAAATATACACACATTTTGCCTTTGACAGAATGACATTTTAACAGCAACGTACACTTGTCTTCACTTCCCTCGGCGGAGTGACATTTCAAAGACGAGGAAAATGAAATATTTTGAGGATGGGCAATTATCTGTGTTTTTTTTTACGTGTTTTGTTTGTTTGTTGACATGCAAGAATCGCACGGCATGAATTATTTTAGTTTTTGACATCATCTGCTGTAAAGATAATGGGCGTAGAATGATAGCAGATTTTGGAAAAATACCAAACTTTACTTCAAATTATAGTACCAAAATTGTATTTTACTAGTTGATATGTTAATATAGTAGGCTATATATTTAGGTACAATTGTTTATAATAATATAAACATACCAAAATGTATTCAAAATTATAATACCAAAATTGTAATGCATTTGTTAAATGTTGATGCATTAATATGTAACATGTTTACATATTTGGATTAATTTTGTACTTAATAATACATGCAATAATTGTAAAGATAATGGGCGTAGAATGATAGTCGATTTATCTAACATTATAATAACAAAACTGTGATTTATTTTTGGTAACATTGGTTATATTGTTTATAACATCATAACAATGCCAAAATTGTCACTTATTTGTTAAATGTTGACATGCTAATGTTTACATATTTGGTTTCATTTTGCACCTAATAATGCATGAAAAAAAACAGCATGATATGACTTTTTTTTTTTAAAAATAACAACTTGCCAACGTTTATTTCAAATTATAATACCAAAATTGTAATTTCTTTATTTCTTTATTTTTTAATGTTGATACATTAATATATAAAATATCTAAATATTTGGTTAATTTTGCACCTAATAATGCATGCAAGAATCACATGTCATGAACTATTTTATTTTTGACATAATCTGTTAAAGCTGGTAAATTTAGGTAAAATATGGTAAATTGTTTATAACAATATACCAAAATATTTGTACAATTACAGTACCAAAATTATAATTTATGTGTGATATTTCTAATATTTAATTGAATTTTGCACCTCCCTGTCATCTAAAATATAATTTTCATCAACTAAAGCCAGATATGTTATGCATTTTCTTCTGCAGAATTTTTCTTACTGCAATAATATCTCTAACTCGGGTACGGTAAGCTTATAATAGACTTGCCGTGCTGCTAAAAACAGTAATATTGTAAGAATATTAGAGCTCACGGTCTGGGTTTCATTACAGCTGCTTTTGAAATGGCTAACTTTTCTTCTGTAATCTTCAAATGTTTTATGGAATAATAGGAGACATCATTCAACCTCTCAAGTTTTTGCACTTTGAAAAGAATCAGCCGGCTCGTAGTATTGGAACACAAAAGCCTAACCGCATTATCTCTGTGAAAGAGGCCGGTTGCTGCAATGATTTGATTGAATTAAAGGAAAAAAAGTACCGGCAGCATGCTTTTTAAGGACATATTGATGGAAGGCTATCATTTTTGCCAATTAATGTATGTCTTAAAGAAAAAGAATTGATTATAGATAGACCCACACCCTCCCAAAAGTAAATCCGCGCACCTCTATCAAGATCCACTCTCTGATTATTAAAGAAACGTGAAATCTCAAATCAAGATTGAGTGAGACACTTCAGCTCCAAATCCTCTTAACCAGATTATTAGCTCTTTATGATCACACACAATGCCGAGTGTGTCAGAGAAAAGCAACCTGAAATTATCAGCCCCGATGAAAATGAGTCCAGCCCATGTCTGATGATTTGAGAGCATATTCATTTATTACCACAATGCTGATATCAGCATATGTGCTGCTTCATTTTCACCAAATACTCAATCTGGATATTAAAATCAATACTAAATTAATACTAAAATATCAATTAAAAATAATGAAAAACGGAATCATTTTCTACTAAAAGGAAAAGTAAGTATAAAATTATATATTTATATTATGTATTAGCATTTATAAGGATGTTCTTAATTTTTAAAATAGCATTAAATAAGAATTATTTACAGTCTTAATAATCATTTTTACAGATAGAAAATCAATAACCGTACCATAATAGAGTGTCGCCATCTGGTGTGTGTGTGTTAAGATGTGATATAGAAGCTGAATTCTTACCCTACAGGTGAAGGGCATCAGCGTCGCGCGAGGTGTTCAACACACTGAGTGTATGAAAAACGTGACCTCACAGAGGCCACGGCACACACACACACACACACACACACACACACACACACACACACTCGCACGTGCATGAGATCTCTTTTCAAAGCCTTATCACAGACTGCATTCACTAAACACACATTCAAAGCAGTGAGAACTTCTGTGAGCGCTGATATGCGTTTCTAATTACTGTTATTTAACGAGCATTCAATACTTCAATTATATATTATATTATATTATGCATTTAAAACAAGTGAAACAAAAAAAAAAAAAACGATTTTAAAAAATGAATATTAAAACGGAAATTCATTAAAATTCATTAAAATTATTGTATATTATATCATGTTGCATTTACAAAAATAAAAGATTATGACTTCATCCCTTATAATGTTTCAGAATTTGAAATTACTTAAAGAATTTTGGTAGATTTATTAACAATGTTGTATTATTTTTTTACCATGAACTATATAATCTTACTAGATTGACAAACACGAATATTGCATTTCAAATATGTTATTTTTGTGTATTTTTATATTATTAAACACATTGTTTGCTTCAAAATTATTGATATGAATGATACATACTGTTAAGACAATGGGTGTAGAACAACAGTAGATTTTTGGTAAAATTTTGTTAAAATAAGCCAAGTATTTGTAAATGTTGATACATGTTTAAATCAATACATAAAATGTTTGTATATTTGATTCGCTCCTTCTTTTCAATTTTCATCAACTGAGCCATTTTAGTAAAACTGACTTGAAATAATATGACAGAACAAAACATTGTCTAAATTTAAAAGATATTTTTGTTAAAAGACAAAAACTATGACTAAACCAAAACGTGTGTAAAAACAAACACATTTTACCATATTTAAATCCATTCTGCATATTTTGCCCCAATGTAGTGTGGGAAAAGTTTCTCAATCATAACAGGCAACTTGATTAATTCACATGTTAGCCATTAAGTCATATTTTAGTGTTTTTAGCATTAATATAGATGTAGAATGATTGTTTTCTTGCAATAGATTTTGGTAAAAAAATTTGGTAGATTGTTGGTAAATTTGGAAGATTGTTGGCAAAATTTGGTAGATTGATAAATTAAACCAATTATCAGTCAATTTTTGCATAGAATTTAGTGCAGTAATCCAGCTGCAAAAAAGTTAATAAATGGTCCTTCAAATCAGCTCTATATTATACCTCACGCCATGTGTGTGTGTGTGATCCGTTCATTTTCATAAACCAGTTGGAGATAAGGTTAGCACCTTCCTCCACATTTACACACCCACCCCCGTTTGGCTGGATCTGAGAAGGGTAATTTCCTCCCTCAGCCTTGCCCCCATTATTGGGACATCATGGGGGCTGAGCCTCTGCTTTCCCCGCTGGAGCAGAAAGGGGCTCGATCGACCATTTGTTTTTGGCAAAGGAGGTTAGTCCAACACTTGACTGCTGTCCCAGAGGTACGTTCAACCTAACGAGAGAGTATCCGTTTCCCCAGATCAGTCGCTGTCTTAACTCGACATCCTCCGCCATCTGCTCGGGGTTTAACGCTCAACTAGCGTCAAATCCCGATGTTTGCACAGAGCCTGATCCCGGGACCTCAGAGGACCGCGATCCTATAGTCCTCTCCTCTCAGATCCAATCCGCTGATTAATCACTTAATCTGTGTTGCAAGCACAGGAATTCCCAGAAAAACACAAAACATGGCTGAAGCCTTCAATGGCATGATAGTATCGTGACAGTACACCATCTCCGGCTTCATTGTTCACTTCATCACAATCTCTTTCTTTGGTGGCTGGGTAATTACATCAAGTTTCACTGAAAAAAAAAAAAAAATCCTGCAGGCATAAAATTTCAAGCTTTTCCTCTCATTAACCACAAGCCGCTTCCAGTAATCTGTATTTCATGGAGAAAGGAGGCTTGAAAACAAACTGACGCTCAGATTTCAGGCCGTGGAGTCAAATTCCTCCGCACATTTTCGCCAGCTACGTGCTATTAGCTTTGCTAGCTTCAGACGGACTGAGGCTTTTAAGCTCTCACCTCACCGTTTGAGACTTAGCTACCTTAAAAGATGTACTTCAACGAAATTAAAAAGTCAAAAAGTGAGCGTGGGGAAGGCGTCGGGAAGCACAAGCGCACGTGTGTTTAGCGACGCTAAGTGCTTCCCAATCTCGCATCACTTGCTGCTCATGTATTGTATTATCTTGGACGAATGTTTCTCCAGCATGACTGATCCCTCCCTGCGAATAAATCATCGGAATCGCAGATCCGGCGCGGTAAAGGTTACTCACCTCCTCCTGATCGCCTCTACCTTTTTGGCATTTGCAGAAGGCGTTGCGTCGAGGTGTGTTTACCTCCAGAAGGATCGGAAAAAGTAAAGCGGCTACATGGCAAGCGAGAAGCTAATAGGGTTAATTGTTATGTAAAAAGTGCCACGGTCAACTGTGGGCCGGGGCGGCCCCCCTACTCACTTCCTGTCCCAGAGGGGAATTCAAGCCCAGATGGCATTTTCCTGGAGGCTGTGACCCACAAGAGGCTGGCGCCCACAAAGAACAAGGTGCATCGCCTCCGTCTAATTAATTTACTATTATAGCACCTGTTTCCGAATAGATAGGCCGGGGAAGAGAAGCGCTCCCCAGACGCAGCGGTGGGGCTTGTGGTAAATGGGGTTTGAGCTGATTATATTAAGCTGATGCTTTGATCATCTCAAGGCGTTAAAATGGAAATATGTTTTGGCTGGCTGTGGGCCGCCGCGAGAGGGGAGCGGTGCAGGGACGCGGCTGATTAGTTTTGACTGTGGAATCGCACAAGGCCTCTCGCTCTAAATAAGAATATCCCATTTTTAAGCCTCGCCGCGGCAGCGATGCTACTTTTTCCAATCACTTTCCGAGCTTGGATCGGCTTGTTGCAGCGTTTCGGTCATCAGGAGGACCGTGCGAAATCTGCACACACAGAACTCCACAGATTTGTGCTGATTTAACGGCGTTTCAACATATTTCCTGCTTGTTACGTGTTTGTTTACAGTTTTTTTTCCTGCTAAATTGATTGTGCTTTTAGATACTAATAGGCCCGGTTTCATAGACAGGGCTTAGCCTAAACCAGGATTAGGCCATAGTTCAATTAGGACATTTAAGTAATTTTTATAAACATGCCTTAGAAAAAAACATCACTGGTGTGCATCTTAAGACAAAATAAAGGCACTGACTTGTTTTAAGATCAGTCAGTGCAAGTTTCTTTCAGTTGAAACAGCTCAGATTTACATTTTAGTCTAGGACTAGGCTTAAGCCTTATCTGTGAAACCGGGGGATAAGAGTCAACTCTCCATTTAACCACACAATTACTGACAGAAATGTTTGATTTTGACAGCGATAATGAAAACAATACGAAAATTATGCGCTTCATGGTGAAAATTCAACTATTTTAATTGAACACTTTTTTGTGTGTTTGTTTAATATATTGTTTTAGCAAACTTTATGTATTTTAATAAATTGATTATGCTTTTAGCTACCAATAAGAGTCAACTCTCCATTTAACCACAAAATTACTGACGGAAATGTTTGATTTCGACAATGATAATGAAAACAATACGAAAATTATGTGTATCATGGTGAAAATTTAACAATTTTATTTGGACACTTTTTTGTGTGTTTGTTTAATAAATTGTTTTAGTAAAATGTATGTATTTTTATGAATTGATTATGCTTTTAGCTACCAATAAGAGTCAACTCTCCATTTAACCACAAAATTACTGACAGAAATGTTTGATTTCGACAAAGATAGAGAAAACTATTTTTAAAATTATGTGCATCATGGTGAAAATTCAACTATTTTAATTGAACACTTTTTTTTGCGTGTTTGTTTAATAAATTGTTTTAATAAACTTTATGTATTTTAATAAATTGTTTATGCTTTGAGCTACAAGTTAGAGTCTAGTCTAAATTGAACAACAAAATACAATATTACTAACAAAAATATTAATTTCATTAACAATAACAAAAATGAGATGAAAGTTAAGCACAATCAATCAATCAAATCCTATTTCAGGAGCTCAGTTTTCAAATATTATCTTCCCACTTGTGCCAATGATGTTTTATTTATTTATTTATTTTTAACATAACTTGATAATGCTTTTAGCTACCAATATGTCTCTACTCTCCATTTAATTACTGACAAAATTTCTGATGGATGTGTTTGATTTTGTCAATTGCTTTGCATCATGTAATTTCAGGAGCTTGACAAGGACAGTTTTACAGCTTTTATTAAACGTTGGTACTTTAATATATGGAAAGTAATTATGTTGACTATTTATTTTATTAATTTTATACCTTCTTGCCGACTAAGTTAGATGTCTTTTCAGTCAGTTGAGTAAACTTAAAGGGTATTTTTGTCAAAAGACAAACCCTATGATATGTTTTACCTTTTTAACACATTACTTGCATCAAAATAATTGATGTGTCACAGAAGAATAACAAATGCTGTTAAGACAATGGGTAAAGAACAAAAGTAGATTTTGGTAGCATTTGGTAAATTGTTGAAAAACCTTGTATTTGTTAAATGTTGATGCATTTTTAAATTACTGTGTAAAACTTGTGTATATTTGTTCAATTTAAATAGTTATTTTCAGCAACTAAAGTTGACATTTTAGTAAAACCGACTCCAATTTATATGACATGATGAATCATTATCAAAATTTAAGGGATAATTTCATCAAAGGACAAAAAAACTGACTGAAACAAAAACTGTAAAAATGAACTTTTAGCATGTTTGAATCCATTCTGCAGATTTTACCTCAGTATAGCACAGAAAATGTTTCAGGCAACTTTATTAAGCCATTATGCCAAGTCATCCATTCGTTTAATCAGTGTTCACAAATATGTACAGAATACGACTTTAGTGTGATATTCGGTTTAGCGTTATTATGTTTTCACATCGATTGTCATTTCATCTATTCACACTGATGTGATGGCCTATAATGGCCCTCCTCAGGTTACGTGCTAATCCAACTCAGATATTGGTCAAATAAGCGCGAGGCTTTAAATGCGGTTTGGCGAGGCGGTCGGGAAAGAGGGGGGGCTTCGTTGGGTCCGTGGCAGGTGGGGGTTGGTGAAATGAAGCATCAATGATGGAATAATAGCTGATGAAATGGAAGCCCTGCTCCAAAACACTGGCACTCAGTAAATGGATTTAGGGAATATGCTAATCTCGCCTTCACTCGCACTTTATTCATTTCCGCCCCAGTGCCCCTCAAGGATTAACATAATTTATCACCTGAGAAACACCACAAAACAATTTTGCTTGTGTAGTAAAAAAAAAAAAAAAGTACACCAACATTGGCACGGTGAGAAGATACTATTGGAGTAAGTTTGGAAATCCCTCTTCCTCAAGGAGCGATATGATATATGATTCAGGTCTGCTGAAGTCATGATAGCGCTAATCTAATTTGACAGTTATGAATAACGTTAGCAATTAATTGATGTAGGTCAAGGCCGTGGAGCACGGCGTGTTATTTATCATTGATGTTTGCCTCAGGCTGTGCAGAAGCAGACAGGTTGTTCATATTAGCTGCTTATGGCCGTGAAACAGACCGGTGTAATTCAGACAGTCCAAAAGTTTGTGCACCCGTCCTGAAAAGAGCTTCATACATATGACTGATTAAATGAGTTCATCCTGACTGCCAACAGGTTCACTCCATATCACGGGAGATTTCCTACTTTTTCCCAAATTTTTAATGTATAACGACATGAAATTTATTTTTGTATTTTTTTAACCCCATATATTTTGTTGGGTCTAATTGTGCATGATTCAATGGTTTAGAGTATTCTGCTGAAAATGAAGATTATTCTCAGAAAACAGTGATATTTCTGTCTGAAATTTGGAAAATTTCTTTGGAGAAGGTTGCTAAATAACAAAAAGTCTTGTTTGCACATCTCAGGCTTGAAATATCACACCCATAACCATCATAAACACTGAGGGACAACCGTAGGGAACATGTCCACCCAATATTCAGATTAATGGTCAACAAATATGGATTTTTTAATGGCTGATTCTTAAACTCTTATCCTCATCCCTGCATTTGGTTGGTTTTATTAATAGTTGTTTTTGTTAGTAGATTTAAAGCACTACATTGTGCCATACTGTCACAGTAAATTAGGAATTCATCTACTAATAATATGAATATCAGTTTTGGTGTGCCTTGTAATAAATTACTTATAATTGGGATAAACTTTTTTTTTAAAAAAGTGACTTTTTTCCTATTATGATAAATATTTCTTTTTCAAATCATGTTTTGTGCCAACCCTGTTGCATTCAGAAGTTTTGGAGGGTGGAATGTTAAAGGTTTATGGTTGCGCTTTATTTTACAGTACACCCAATTTACAGTGGACTTGCACAAAGAAGCGCTAAGTAATATAGAGTAACTAATTGTTAGGTTAGGTTTAGGGTTTGGTACAGTACATAAAATACCAAAATTAAAAATGCTACAAACGTTACCAAAATTGAGCCAATAATAATATTTCTAAATAAAACAGTTTTAAAGTTTTTTTTTTTTTTTTTTGCACAAAGTAATTTATATAAAACTGTATATTGAAAGGCATAGGTTTTAATTTCAGTAAAAGAAAAACAGTAGTAGAATGAAATGTATTAGCTAATTCCATATAACCAATTAAAATGTAACTGTGATGAATGTAAACTGGCTAAAATTCAGATTAAAAAAAAAAAGGTAAAAAAAAAGTTTTTGTATTTTGGGTGTAATTCTATTTTAATTAAAATAGAGTTAATTTACTTAAGTATCAATTAATTTACTTAAGTAAAACTTAATTCACTACTTAATTTCTAAATTACTAATTACTTAATTTTTGCATTACACAATAAATCAGTGATAAATATTTTTTTTTATAATTAAATTTTTGAGTTCAGTAAACTGCTCATTATGAGTCATGGTGACACACATAACACACAAATAGCGCAAGTTACTTAAATCCCCGATTTTTAATTTGGAGTATTATGTGTATCTTTTTTTTTTCTTAGAAAATGATTATGCTTTAGAAAGTCTGCTTTTATAATTATAAATTGGAGCCAGCTGTGATGAACAGACTATGGACTCCAGGTTTAACTGCCTCATATTTATTTATTTATTTTACAGAGTTTACCATTTATATATTACAGTAAATACCCGGTCTATATTAGCATTGAAACTTCTGACCTGGTTTGATTTGCTTCGAGCCTGTTGGTTTCATTGACTGGAGCAGGCATCGCACGTCTTTAACAGCGAGTACCGTATGTTGTGATTGCTCGCATACATCCCGAAACGCCATGTTTTTCTTGGCACGGTTCTCTAATTTGGCATCAAAAGGAGGGCGAGAGAATTAGACTTGCTCCTCTGCACACCCTATCTTACAAGCCACGGGAGCTGAGTACCTCAACATTCGCTTTTCCAATTTCTCCGTCTTTTGCGTTTGGAAATCAGCTCCGGCGGTGATTACAGTCTAAAGGTTTCCTCACTTACCTTGCTGTGAACAATGAGTTTGCGGTGAATAGGTGGTATTCACATGGTTAGGCTTTAATGGTCTTCCAGGTTGATATGTCGGGGTGGGGGGCGAGCAGGAGTATCTCTGACGCGTCCAAACGCATAGACATGAACGCGTCGGTGCTGGAGGCTCGATAATGACAGGTTTCGTAGCTTTAATCTGCCACAGCAGATGGTTACTGTAACCTGCATTGGTGAGACAGTGCTTATGAATAATGAAAATATGGAGTTCCTGCTCTAAATAAAGTATTTAGTGCAAGATCTGAAGCATGAGAGGAGAAAATGAGTGGGGGAAAAGAATGAAGGCTAAATGAGCGTGAACCACATGGCTATTGTTAAACCGCGAATGTTATTAAATATTACACTTCAATAACGTGACGCATTAAGACTTCAGGAGTCATATTAGCTATGCTTATATCGCAACTTCCTTCGGATAGTTTACTCTCGAGCTCGCGAGACCTGCTTTGTGGCCGTTTTTAATTGGATATATTGTTGATAAGCGTCATTTCGGCCGTGTAAGACTGCGGTTTGGTTGCGGTCCAGTACGTCTGTCGTCTATGATATGTCTGCGCTTAACTTATTTACTGTGATTAGACGTCTCAGCGCCGTCTGTCGAACTCTTGAAAGTGGCTAATGCTCATTAACGGCCTTACCCAAAGTCCGATTTCTCCTCTTCTCGCGTTTTTGTCCAAAGAAGATTAGAACCAAAAATCTTGACTGCTGTTCACGAGGTTATTAATGTGCTTTGGGTAATTGAACAAGTCCAGAGATGTTTTATGTGGGATGTGTTTTACCACAATATCATCAGCTTGGCAGTGTTTACATTCAGTAATAACAAGTTCTATCATTCAGGGACCAGCAAATTCACGAGCAATTCGGATTTCCCGTAATCTGCTCCCCCCCGGTACGTATTTGTATAGAAAACACAAGATTTCGCCTCTCTGTAATTGCCTTTTTTTAATTCCGTGCGGCCCATCAAGCCAAGATTGGAAATATCCTGGTTTTTTGGGGGGGACATCTTGGGACTGTGACAGCAAAGATTTGTGGAAGCTTGAGATTGTCTGCAAGAACTTGCCTGAAAGAACTGGTGCTGGCTGGCCTGCAGAGCCATGATAAAACGTAAAAAAATGAAACATCTCAGTTTCAACCAGCTTGTGTTAATAGATGGTGTACCAGAGACAGTGCTCAGATGCTAAGCTAATCTTCTGCTGGTTATCCGTAGGCGCCGTTGGGACTATGGCGCCATGGCGGACTAGTTGACTTTAAAAGCAAACTTTGACTTTTCTTTTAGTTTCTCTGTTCTCACAAACTCTGACAGCTCAAGATGCTGGAAAGCATAGTTTTCATGTAATTTTCCACTGCTAGCAGTCTAGTATGGAGCACAATGTGATGCCGTTTTCCTCAGTGGAGAGCTAGAGGACAATCGCTAGACTACAGACTTTTGAAGAGGCCCAGTTTTTTGGCCTGTATTTCATCAGCTAGTCAACATAGATTGTCAAATTATTACTCTTCACTTTATTCTGATATGTTAAATGGGTCAATGAGGTGACATTTCATATACATTGAAATAAATTTACATAGGACTTACTTTAAAACAGTTTCCAATCAGAAATCTCTACTATATATCATGAATAATTACAAGGAAATTACAAAGAAATTAACACAGTAATACAATGAGAAAGTCTGTTTTATTTACAACTTTGAATACAACCCCAATAATCTGTGTATATTAATTTATTAAGATACATTAAAAAAACAATTCAAACATACAATGACTTACCTCATATATGATGAGAATGTTTGTAATATCTGAAGTAAAATGAATATTTATGCATATATATATATATATATATATATATATATATATATATATATATATATATATATATATATATACTGAATGTTTTATCGTGGGCGCTCTTATATGTCATTGATCATTAAAGTACTGGCAATACAGAATTTTTATAAGTGTCTGAGAATTTGATGGCATTGGCGCACTGCTCAAGAGATGGAGGCCTCAACTAAAGAATCATCTTTTCGTCAAGTGGACGCAAAATGGTGCCATTTTCTTTTTTGATTTGCTCAATGGCACGCTTTGCAGGCCGGGTTCCAATCCTGCCTTATTATGTCTCTGTCTATTTTACATCACACCTGTTAGTATCACACAGATGTGGATCTAGCGGGATGCAAAAAAACAAAAATGAAACAAAGCAATCTGAGACAGAATTGAAACAATTACAGACAATTTTGCTAGAAAAAAGGCCATCTGGTGTATGCATTACCTCTATTGAGCAAAGTCCTTTTGTGGCTTGCCAGCTTCTTTTTAGAGGTTCTCATGAAATATGTATGTTTCCATAAAGTGTCAAACATTTTCCTTTTTCGCTCTTCTTAAGGGTAAACTGGAAGTGGCCAATTCAGATGAAGTTAGTGATAGAAACTTATGCAAAAGCAGCAAATGAGCTATAATCACTTCATACCCTCACAAGTAATGATGTAAAGTCAAAAGTAATCTTGCTGTATGAAGAGATTTTAAGCTTTTCCGGACAGTTGATTGCACGTTTCATTGGTTCTTTATTCATTTTGCCTGCAGGAAAACAACACTGATTAGTATTATGCTCTCTGGTTAATCTAGAGCGATGACCACTTGGATAAAACATCGGAATTTTACGATTAACCCAATATTGTCATTTTGAACCAAATCGTTACTATTTGTCGAGTCTGCAAAGTTACAGATAGTATGTCATTTGCTTTAATGCTAAATCTTTTGGTGCAGTCTATTTGGCATGAGAATTTGGTGTGAAATTGTTTTTCTAAACTCGGATTTGCATCAAGGTCCTGTTGAAATTGTGGACTTCGATACAGTTCAGATTTTGTCTTAGTACACCCTAACTTGTGGAACTGAACTACTACTGATAATGTACAATTTAATACAATCTTATGTCAATTTGTAAGCATTGAATATATGTGACCTAGTCGAAGTAATGCAGCAGACACATTGCGAATGAAATGTTGTAGCATTATTTTCATTTAATTATTCATAGTAGTTTGAGAATTCTATCTGGTACAGACATGAATACTCTGAGACAAGCATTATTAACTTCTCCTCCTTTGTGGTTCAGTCATAGTACAAACACTGTGATTGGATGGCTGGGCTAAAAGTTACAGTGATGAGTGCTGTGTTTTACCCAAAGTTGAACATTCTTCAACTCCTGGTGTCAAGAAATATACGCTTAAAGCCTCGTCACCCTTTCTGGCATTTTAAAAAACACGGCACTCTGGGATAAAAAAAACGCTTTGGTTGCCAAATGGCCTTATTTATTTCTCAAAGCTGTTTGTCTTCAAGTAAATTGGATCTTGCTTTTTTCGCAGCTTACAATGCATTCAGGACAAACTCAAGTCAAACAGAAGGGCCAAATTGTGCATGTCAATTTTAATGGTAAATCTCAAGTGCTGTTGCTAGTACTCAAAGCATTTCCAACATGCACAACGTCTCAAATGGTGGAATTCAGCTCTGGTTCGGACCATCAGTTGAACCAAGTTTGAAAGCCCCACATTCAAGAGCCCTAAATTCATCATCCGAGAAAGAAATGTATGTCATATAACACAACCAACATCATAACAGAGGCATCTAAGCTGTGCTAAAATCAACATCTTCTTTCCAGGACTGTTGGAGGATACGGTAGAGTGGGTTTTATTTAAAGGAATCTGCTTTTGTGGTGTGTCCAAATCCCAACACAGCCCACAGCCCACTCCCTCTGGGAAATTGCCTGGCTGTGATGCCTTGTGCATGTCTTTCTCCATCACTGCCCCTTTGTTGGGGGCGTCCAGGTGCCCCCAGATCAGTCTTAACATCCTACACCTTAATCAAGCCAATAATTAATTTCATATCTCCAGCCTAGAAAAAGGAAAGGGTATTTGGTGTTTCCCCAAACCGACTGCCTCATATAATTTAGACGGTGACACTATCTGCAGAGTTGACCACCTTTGGTAAATTGGAGGCAGTGGAGTGGAAGCACTGACTAGCTTCTATTCTCGAAGGACACCATTCAGGGGTTTAACTTTTCACAGCAAATTGTGTGGGCTTGGAGGTGGAAGCGGATACAGTTGAAGGTCAAGCATGCAGTAAGTTTGAAGTGTTGATTAGCTCTTCATGCCCAAACTGATGCACTGCCGCTGTCCTTTCTGACCAAACGGCCCAATTCAATGCTTGACGTCTTTTGATGGCTGTTTTGATCAATAGGAACCTAAATAACATGCCTTTCCCATTAACTTGGAGATGAAGTGTTTAACTTCATTTGATGTGACTTGACTAGTCATTACAAGAGGGATCTATTTAATATGTACAGTCAGTTTGTGTGTGCATCCAGCAGTGAGTTTCAATCTGCAATCACTACTCAACAAGACCTTTTTTGCCTAGATGTTTAGAAAACCATCTCTGGTGCATTCATGAAGCCAAAAAGCAATATGTTAACCCGAAGAAACCATAATGTAGATCATGACAGTTTTAAGCAACACTGCCTTACATTCAGCTCTAATACTAATCAAATACACCTGGACAAATGCATCAAGGTTCCCAGGATCACTTGAAATTTACATACAGTTGTTTTTTGATTATGGTTAAACGCTGCAGGATTGTCATTCTTCAGGACCAGCAATGAAGAGTTGTACTTTGAAGAACCACATAGCAACATGTTTGAGTATTGAACTAGGTCATCTGTGTCTTTTTTTTTTTTCTTTTTTTTTTTTTATCAGTGAATCTGACAATCCCAGTCCCAGTCTGCCCTTAGAAATTTGTATGTAAAAGTGCGACTACTATGAGGCCTACAACTTGGAATCAGTTTAAAAAAAAAACGAGCTTATTTTAATGCACAATCAGTTAGCATTTTGCTAAGCAAACACGATTTTAAGTGCACTAAAATGTGACTGAGTTACGTTTTGGTTTTGAACTTGGTCATCTGTGATTTTGGTGTTTTTGAAAAGGTTTCGACAATCCCAGTTCCAGCCTTTAAAAGTTAAGGCTATATTAGCAGGTTGCTAAGCTAACAACATGATTTTATAATTAAAAATGAATAAATAAATGATCTGCATAGGACACAAACATTGGGTCAGTGGTTTTTAATTGCACTAAAATATTTTTAGTATTAGATAAAACATATTAGTTGCACTTTTCAGTATATTTATATGTAATACTTCTTTCGCTTCATCCAGCATGTTGGATGCATTTTTTCATTGGTCAAAAAAGGTAATTGCTTGTCTTTTGGAACAGCATAAATAGCAAATATAAAATGGATTTGTGTGCAATATATATCTACACTGTACCTAGTAAGATTTAATTCAATGGCAAAAAGTATTGCCATTATTTTAGACTGGTTTGATTTGTCATCTGGCGCCAACAAAATCTAGGTCACTTCTTAATGTAAAAGCATTTACCATGTTACTTTTCATCAAAAAGTAACAATGTCAGGAAATGAGTTACATTGCATTATGGTAACACATTCATTTGTATTTATCTGCTATCAGCAAGTTTCTCATTAAGAAAGTAATTCCCAGGGTCTGATCTCAGCCTCAGTGGGGATGTACGTGTGTGAGTGTGTGTGTGTGTGTGTGTGTGTGTGTGTTTGAGTGTGGTCCACAGGATTCTCTATTCACATTTCCACCAGAAGTGGAGGCTTATTTTCCACAGAGCAGCTCAGCCTTTCTTTTTGATGGATGAACTCTATTGAAGTGCCGAGTGTAAAATGGATTTTGTTCAGGTAGTCACTTTGTTTTCATGCTGATAATATTCATTTAAGCCCAGTTTTTTCTCTGTCACTTTTCCCTTCAGATCCTCAAGCAGGGAAAATGCCGGAGAAAATGAGTTCCCTCCCTCGCCTCAGAGCATTCGCCCGCTGATTCGATCCTGTTTATAAAATGGCTCGCATAATGTACTTAATTCCCAGAAAGGCATCTTTGAGCCTATTACTGTTTATTTGGAGACCCTTGGAGGACCGCTTCGAGAGACTAGCCTAATAGCCTAACCTTCAGGAAACCTGGAAACTTAGTGGCCATCTGAAATATACTGGATGCTGCTTTGTTGAATACACTGTAGTTTTTTATGTTGTCTTTTTATAAGGATAAACTTACAGTCCATTTAGTAGGTTGTATTGTATTAAAATGAAAGTGTGTACTTTGTGTGTCACTAAAATAGTTTTAAATTTTTTTAGTTGTCTAATTAAATGTGGGATAATCTGTCTCAGGTCCAAAACAACAGTTCATCTAACAATTCGCAATTCAGATCTTAAAACTGACATTTAAAACATTCTGGAGTACTAAATTAAATATATATTTAAAAATGGCTGTCTGACTGCGACGTTGGGCCGGAAAATGCTAAAATTGTATTTCTAAAAAGCTAATAATAGAAATGAATTCAACATATTTATGTATATAAACAAAATTATTTCAATATATGTGCAGTATTTGATAGTTTCAGGGTATTTTCATGTATGTGCATTTCGATGACACGATTTTCTGTGTTTATTTGGCGTACTATTTATACGCAGAAATGGACTTTGGCGTGCATATGATACGCAATTGGTAGGTTTAGGGGTGTGGGGTAGGTGCGTATTATATGTACGTCAAAATGCGTATTATATGCACGCAAAAACTGCATATTAACGCCAAAGTCAGTTTCTGCGTATAAATAGCACGTAAAAAATACAAAAAAAAATCGTGCTATAGATACGCATTTTCATGAGACCTCTATTATTTCCTGATGTCCAAAGTAATATAAAATCTCAATTTTCATTAATATTAATTAAAATTTACCATGGATGTTGGAATAACAGCACATATATAATTATTTCAATTTATGTATTAGATAGTGCTTTTATTCCAATGTCCTAAGTAACATAAAATCAAATTTTTCATTAAAAATATGAAAAGTTACAATGGACAATCAGAATAACAACATATTTCTGTATATAAAACTATTTCAATATATGCATTTGATAGTTTTCATTAATATTTCCTTAAAATGAACCTACAGGAATTAATTTAGAATTGATTTAATTTAGGGTTTTAACATTTTCTGGCCAAAGATCGTAGCCTAACACCCATTTTTTTTTTTTTTTGTAACACAACTAACTAATACATATTATAACTAGTTAATTAACTAGTTAAGTTTCATATATATTGCTATATTTAACCATATTTTGATGCCATCATATACAATTTCATCAAACAGGATGGAATAATTTAGAATGAGAAAAAAATAATAATAATAGTGTGAAACCTCACAAAATTCATCTAACCCATTTCCAATGCTTACTAATGTTTATGCTCTTGTTTTCCCACCAAAATGATGCCACTTCCTTGAGGATGATGTCATAAAGGAGCTGGCTAAGTTGAAACTACATGGAAATTGATTCCCAGTTGAAACAATATTTACTAGAAAACATGCTTGGATTGAAATATTATGATTAGAGTAAGAAAACTGTGACACTGTGATAAAAGAAAACGAACTAATATGATTTTCTTCATACAGAATTTTTAATCAAATATGTGAAGCCATATACGATGGAGATGGAATCTTTTATACTTTTGTCTCTCAGCCTGAGCCGTATTGAAAAGTCAGGGCCTCTCACATCTTGTTATTCAGTGGGAAAAAAATGTCAAGGAACACACAGTATCCATGCAAGTCAAATATGAGTGCGATCTCAAGGATTTTCTTTCAGACGGGCTTTAGGAGGTTGTGTCAGCTTGTCGAGGCTCACCTATCTCCTCTAGTACATTACCAAATGCTCTAATTTCCTTGGCGAAGCTGATGTTTATTGTGAGGCTGAAATTGAAAATGGTTGGTAATGGACAGAGCTTCACAGCCCCGAGACCAATTCTGAATCTAAATTACTTGCTTCTTTTCAGTGGCATCGACTGAGGAGAGCTTTGTGCTCCTCGTACCTAATCAACCCCCAGCGTGACCCCGGATCCGCCAGCCCTTCTGGATTAATGATAAAATCCTTGGTTCAAACAATTATTCGACCTGAAATGGCTGTCCATTTTAC
>JAFVLL020038807.1:0-13523 GCA_021397915.2 Tor tambroides
TAGTTACGATGGGGAATTGTTTAATTTGGATTTCTCTGTGCATGTTCTTTTTCCCTCTTATAGAGACAGTGACCTATACCTGCCATTATATGACTTACAGACTAGAACGGTTTGACCTAAAAATATCAAAATTGGAACTACTGAAGAAAAAAAGACACCTACATCTTGGATGCCCTTGGGGTAAGCTGATAGATATCAAATTTTAATTTCAAAGTGAACTATCCCTTTAAGACTGGTTTTGTGCTCCAGGGTCACATATTATATCTACCCAGACATTTAAAAATAACATATTTTAGACCTGTAATGGCAATACCGTGATACCCTGAAAGCGTGATATTTTTATCTAAGGTTATCATACCGTGAGAATCTCATACCGGCCCATGCCTAGCTGTAATTAACGATCTGTGGTAATGAGCTCTCGCTGGTCGTCTTCTCAGATTCACAGAGACTGTTTGAGCTCATAAACAACACACACATCCGTCCATCAGACGTCTTCAAGAGCCACACCAAACCAGACCATCAGACTGCTTTGAGCCTCTGGAGTTCAGAGATGACCTTTTTCCTCAACTTTCTGGATCTGTTTTTTTAGCTCTTGGAGCATTTATGCAAAATTTAATTCATTTTTATACATAAAGGATTGATTTAGAGAGTGAAAAGTGCTTTTGTGGCCTGTAATGTATTAAGGGTGTTGTGAATGTAGAAAGCAGTTTCTGGTCTGATGAGATTTGGCAAACGTTTGTCTGTTCTGGATCATTTTCCAGCTCTCATTTGTTTGAAAATTTGAAATGCTGTAATACTTCACCTGTAGGATTTCATGTATTTTCCAGGAATCAGTCACCATACTTACAGTAAAAATGGTCGCAGTCATGCTGTTTTAACCCGGTAGTTGAAGTTTTGCATCATATTTCTATAATATTTTAGTATCTAATATTTGATAATATTTTATTAATATTTTAGTATTGCCTTTATCAGCAATGCGTCTTTCTGACCAATTTAATTTTATTTTTCCCTTTTTATTTTGTATTTATTTATATTTCTCTAATATTTTAGTATCCAATATTTTATAATATTTTATTTATATTTTAGTATCGCTTTTATCAGCCATGTGTCTTTCTGACCGGTTTTATTTTATTTTTCCCGTTTTATTTTGTATTTATTTAGATTTCTCTAATATTTTAGTATCTAATATTTTATTAATATTTTAGTATCGCTTTTATCCATGTGTCTTTCTGACCGGTTTTATTTTATTTTTCCCTTTTTATTTTGTATTTATTTAGATTTCTCTAATATTTTAGTATCTAATATTTTATTAATATTTTAGTATCGCTTTTATCAGCCGTGTGTCTTTCTGACCGGTTTTATTTTATTTTTCCCTTTTTATTTTGTATTTATTTATATTTCTCTAATATTTTAGTATTCAATATTTTATAATATTTTATTAATATTTTAATATTGCTTTTATAAGCCATGTGTCTTTCTGACCGGTTTTATTTTATTTTTCCCTTTTTATTTTGTATTTATTTAGATTTCTCTAATATTTTAGCATCTAATATTTTATTAATATTTTAGTATCGCTTTTATCAGCCATGTGTCTTTTTGACCGGTTTTATTTTATTTTTCCCTTTATATTTTGAATTTATTTGTATTTCTCTAAAATTTTAGTATCTAATGTTTTACAATATTTTATTAATATTATATTATTAACATATATTAAAAATTAAATATTTTGTAAATGTTAAATCATTAATATAATTAATAATAATTGTTTAATATATTAAAAATTTAAATTAAAATGCAATTTGTATTTATTATTCTGCTATTGTTTGTTCTTATTCTCAATCAAATAAATATATAAAAAACTGCTAAAAAATACATGATTTGTAGCAGTTGTTCTGTGATTATGTATTCTTATTCTGAATGCTGTTGTAAAATGATGATGATTTTTGGAGGTCAGAAGTTCACTGTCCGCTGTCGTTGTTGATGAAGGACAGTAAATAATGCGAGTCTTGTGACTTTGGTGACCATCTGTCTGTTTGGTCTTTGACACGCGTGTTATCCTGCGACGCTCTTCACCTTCACAGAGGTGTTTCAGTCAAACCGCAGGGACACAGACTAAGAAACCTGCAGTGTGACCTACAGTACAGTACACTAGATAGATCACATCTGCTGCTGTCTGTCGAGTGCGCACTAGAGCTGAGTGATACGATGGGTTATATTGTGTGACAAATATTTATATTATTTACATAGAAATGTGAATAGTGTGAAAATACACAGTGCAACATGAATAAGTCACTGTGAAATAAAGTTGAATCAGCTATTTTACTGAATTCATGATTCTGATTCTTTTATAAAGTTGTTTTTTTTGACTGGTTTGAGAGATTAATTTTCATATTTCATAATGTGAAGCCAATTTTGCATTAATGTCCGACTCGTTCATTGATCTTTTGCTTTCCATCAAGTTCCAGCTAAGAAAAAATAATCAAATTCAAATCTTACTTAAGTATTTAAATTGCTGGTTAATCAAAATTAGGTTAACTGAATTTTTTAACCAAAGTTAACTGAATAATTTAATTATTCATAAATATAAAATATGAATAATTACTCATTTACCTTAATTAATTTAATTATTTAACTTGTAATAATTGAATCATGTATTTTTTATTTAAAATAGTGAATATAATTATAATTATTTTACATAATCATTCAATCTTTTTTCATTAAAGGTTTTATCAAATTAAATTTTAATTTGCAGTTTATCAAGATTAGAGTTAATAAATAAACCAGTTCATTTAAGTTCATTTATTAATTAAATTATTCAATCAAAAAAAAATTGTTTTTGTTCAGTTTACAGCAAAAAATAGCTAAAACATGATATATGCATTACTGTCAAGTTTGGAATAATTAAGATTTTTTAATGTTTTTGAAAGAAGTCATTTATGCTCTCCAAGGCATTCTTTGATCAAGAAATACAATAAAAAACAGAAATATTGTGAAATATTATTACAATTCAAAATAACTGCTTTCCATGTGAATATCTGTTAAAATGTAATTTATTTCTGTGATCAAAGCTGAATTTTCAGCATCATTACTCCAGTCTTCAGAGTCACATGATCCTTCAGAAATCATTCTAATATTCTAATTTTTTGACCACAAGTCTGTACTATACAGTGACATAAAATAACCTCATAAGGTGATGTAAGATTTTGGCCACAGCATTAGTTTAAGCTGCCAGCATGAGGAATATTCAGAGCTGAGATCCTCCGATTGTAAAGACTGATGCAGTGATTTCAGTGCAGGATGGATGTAAAGGTGAATGTAGGATCAGATAACTGGCTTTCGGGATTTATGGAGCGTTTTCATCATCCTGAAGGCAGCATTACGCCCAGATTTGAGCCTGTAAAATCTGAAGAGGGAACGATGACGTCAGCAGGAAATGAACACCAAGATGTTTTTAAGTCAATGCAATGCACTGATGAACTGTTCATGATAAGAGCAGGAATATGAGCTCAGTAAGTCATTTCTGACTTGATGTTGATTGTGTAGAATAGCATTCAGCTCGTGATGCTGCCCGCATGGCTGTTGGCGAAGGAAAGTGGAAACAGATGCTCACGCGTGTGTTCCTCCGTTAATCGGCTTACCTTGCCTTAAAAACCGCGAGAAACGAGACGGTCGAGTGGCTAAACGAATCTGCTTCTGCTCACTCGAGCCTTTTCAATAAAGCCATCATGTAGGAGACTGAGTCCTGCTTTTATGATCAGGATTTCAGAAATGTGAGGTCAGCTGTATGCAGATTTCTTCATTAGTAGTAGTTTATTTGTGGTTAAGCATCACTAGTATTGATCATACTTAGGACTGATTTAAACTAACCTCTAACACTAAGTGTTAAAGTTAAGTGTGTGTCGTCCTGCAGTGTTAAACAAAGCTTTTTTATAAAGAGATCAGAATGTCAGATGTGAAGACTCTTTAAATGAAGCAGTAAGCAACCAATCAGAACACACTACACAACCACCTAGCTGTTTTTTTTGGTAATATTTTATGTTTATGTTATATATGTTTATTATATTATGTTATATAATTCGTTACATTTATATTGCGCTTTCAAGGCACTATATATTTCATATAGTTTTGTTTTTGATATATTTTGATATTTTATTAATATTTTATTATTTTATTGTATATAAATTAATTTGTATTTTATATTTTTTATATTTTATTGATTTTTTTAATATTTGATATTTCATTTAGATATCATTTATATATATCATATAATTTAATTTAGATTTGTATATTTTATTTTATTTCATTTCATTTATAATTAATATTTGTAATTTTATTTTATATATTATTTAGTTTTTTGGTCATATTTTTTGTCATAATTTTTTGTATTTTTCTATTTAATTTCTCTTTATTTTATTTTAATCAATTTTTAAGTTTAATTTTAATTTTTAATTTTTTTAAGTGATATTATATATATATATATATATATATATATATATAGTTTAATTTTATTTGATATTTTTCTTATTTTATATATTATTTTGTTTTGCTCTTTTATTTTTAATTGAATTTTTTTTAAATTGTATGTATATATATATATATATATATTATTATTTTATATTTTTCATTTTTAAATTTTGTTTTATGCATTAATTTCTAATCAACTGTATTTCTATTTGATTTTATTTTTTATATTGTATATTTTATTTAATTTATATATTTTTATTTTATATATTATTTTGTTCTTTGTTGTTTTTTTATTTCATTTTATTTATATTTAATTTAATTTAATTTTTTTACATTTTATTTTATTTATATTTTATGTTAAATTTTAGTTAAGGTTTAATTGTATATATTATTTTGTTTTTTATTTCTTTTCTTTGCCACATTAACACATCTTCATGGATATTTTAGATGACATCTCTGTCTGTCTCTCTCTCACAGAATACATCAGAATGGAGGCCAGCGTTCCCACCGCCGCAGAGAAGAAGGACTGCAAGACGTCCGCTCTGGATGGAAACAGCTTCAGCGAGCTGCCCAAAAAACCTTCCCCATCATCCCTGGCCAGAGGTCCAAACTCACTTTGTACTCTCTACTCTCTTCAAATCTCATTCATGCATGCATAAATTCAAATCTGGTGCATCCCACCTCATTGGTTCTTGCGTATCACATGACCAATTGCATCGCATACAGTGAGGTTTCATGTGAAGCAGATGATGTTTTGAGTATTTTTCGGGTTATTTATCTCACCAGCCAAGACTTAAAGACTCCAGTGAGCCGAGGAACAAAATATATGCCCATGAAATATGCATTTTAAAGATAAAATATGGCGCTCGCGGTGCCGTCCGTCCCTGATAAGCCGAGCCGAAAGCCCCCAAGACTCAAAGGTGAGGCTCCGTCGGGCCTGATATGAATCCTAAACTCACGTTCATTAATAGCGAGCGAGCGGTGAGTTGTTTTCGTGCGATCGACACGTAATCGCAGCTGATTGGAGGAGCCGAGGGCTTTTAGCGCTCCGTTTGCTCAGAGATTAATCAGGAGCTACGGACGAACGGATAGAAAGAGCGCAAGCATGTTTAAAACATGTCTTTAGCAGAGCGATAAAAGCGCTGAATAATGAGGCCCAAAGACCTTGTTCCTTCCTCCAGAGTATAAGTGTTATGAATTAGTTAAAATGACACGCGCCGAGGTCCACCTTTGAAATGGAAATACCTCTGGTGGATTTCAGGCTTTTTTTTTTAGATTGATGAAGGAATTTGGTGGCCTGCCATTGTAAAGAAGAATCCAGGATTTGTTGAAGAAAGGAGCGGAAAAATAGGCCACACAGTGGCAACAAGACTATAATTTATAGAGTGTGATTTTCACTCGTACATGATTCATTTGACTCGTTTTGAACTGCGGGGGAAAGTGAAAGTGAATTTGAGATCCTAACTTTGTTTGATCGAAGTAAGAAGTAGCATTGATGGAATCAGACAGAGATTTTATTGCTCAGAGGTTTCTCTTTCATTGCTCACGAGACCTGATGGATTTGATCTAAATGTAAACTTGGTCTCAGATGTTTCTCATCAGGTTTCTTAAGAAAAACAGATCAGCTGTTGACATACGTTGGGAGTTTGAAGCTACCTGTATAAAGGTTATGTGGATAATACAGCTCATCCTGAGAAATGTTTGAGTTCATTTCGAGATGTTCTCTTGGCATTTGAGTCATTGTTGAGATTTCTTTTGAAACTCTAGAAGAGAAAACAGAAGAGACTTCATTAATTTGGCTGTTGAAAGATTAAATTTAAGCAGATAAACAGAGTTAAAAAATGTTTTCAAATATTTGTAGTTTTTAAAAAAGGATGAGCCCTTCAATATTAATCAGTGTTGTCATTGTTCACTAAAACTATTAAAAATAGTAATAATTATAATTAAAATAAAGCTGAAATAAAATATAAATATTAGATGAAAAACTTAAACTTAAAAAAACTTTAGAAAAACAAAAGAAAAAAATTGAAATGTTGCCTTGGCAACTAACTAAAATAAGCAAATTTAAATCAAAGGACTTAAATTACTAAAACTGAAATAAAAATTAAAACTAAGAAATATTCGAGAAAAAAAACACACACACACAAAATTACAAAACACTATAAATATAAAATTACTAAAATATATATTTATATTATATAAAGTTAATATATTTATATAAAATGCATATACAATTAAAAATAAAATAAAAAAATTGAAATGTTGCCTTGGCAGCTAACTAAAATAAGCACATTTAAATCAAAGGACTTAAATTACTAAAACTGAAATAAAAATTAAAACTAAGAAATTTTTTTAAAAAACACAAAAAAATGACAAAACACTAAAAATATAAAATTACTAAAATATATATTTACATTATATGAAATTAATATATTTATATAAAATGCATATACAATTATATATATATATATATATATAAAATTAACAAAAATAAAATGGCTAAAATTAATTGAAATAATTTTTATATGAGTAGCATTAATATAATCATTACTTTATATTAGATTTTAATATTTTATGTTATATATGATTGTTGTTTTGTTATATATTTCATATTATTTTATAGTTATATAAAATAATGTGAAATAAATAATAATATTAATATTAATAAATAAGATTTTTTTCATTTTACTTTTATATATATTTATATTTAGTTTCATTTTATATTTTATTTATTACATATTTTACTTCATTTCATTTTATATTTTATTATGCTTCTTTGTCTTTTTTATTTTTTATTTTTTTAAATCTTTTATTTTAATTTTATTTCATTTAAACTCAATAAAAACTGAATATATTTATCCAAAAATAAAAACCAATTCAAATATTAATGAATACCATAATACTAAAAAAAGCCTCAACTTCACAGTAAAGAAAACTGTGCTTGTCAAGCGATGCCATAGGGTCTTTAAATACATTTTCTCTTCTAATCTCATTCCAGTATAAGAGAAACAACTGAGATATTCCAGAATTCTCTATTCTTATGGTAGTCTGATTATACACCATAGTCCTGAATGCACTTTTGATGCTCAGATCTGTCGTGGATGCAAACATTCGGTATCTCAGCGTGTGCTTTGGGGTCATCACACCCGGTCCAGAGAGGAAAGAGTGTGACAGCAGAAGAGAGCGAGCATGTTTAAAACATGTCTGCGGACCCGTGATAAAAGTTGTCTATAATGAGGCCGAAAGAGCTTGTTCTTACCTCCAGAGTATAACTGTTATGAATTAGTGAAGGCGGTGGACAGCGGCCCGTCTGAGACTTTGAAATGGTGATTTCAGTTTCTGATTAATGAAAGACTTTGGTGGCCTGCCATTATTTCAAACGGTCATTAATTGTGTATCAAAGAATGGCATGAAATGGAGACGTTTGTGTTTGTGTTTGTTCTGAGAGACTCCAGCCGAATGAATATTGAACATGGACTAACAGGTAGTTTTCATTTGAGTGCTTTTTAGCAGAAAAACCAGCGCAAACCCCCAGATCAGAACCGCTGAGGGTTTCCAATCTGAGCTGAAACTAATTAAAAGCACTTTTAATGAGGCTTGCAGCTCTGTTTGTTCAGCGTCTGTAGGGTTTCTGAGTGAAAACGCTTCAGATGTGACTGCGGTTGTGTGTTGTACACAAACATGTGTTTTCTTTATGTGTAACATAACAAAATGTTGTTGTTTTTCTTTTGAAACACTAGAGGAGATACGTGTGAGAAACATATGAGACAAGAGGTTAAATTATTGTAAATATTATATCATTATAAAGGATATTGATTGAATTGATTGAGCGATGTTAATTGTTTTTGCCATGAATAAAGCTATTGCTGCTGACATGATGTTTAATGATTGATTGATAAATAAATACATAAATAAATGTTAGATGAGAGACCTCACTTAATCTAAATTTGTCTTCAATAAGATTAAATTTGAGAAGATTTAGACACAACTAAAAATGATGTTTATTTATTTATTTTTTAATCTTCAGCCTCAATGTAATTAGTGTTGTTATTGTTAACTAATTTAACAGTTAAACTGTTAAAACATATTTGGGTAATTGAAATAAAACTATAAAATAAAATAAAATAATAGATAGAAAAAGAAAAAAAAGAAAAGAATAGAAAAGTAGAAACTGAATGACAAATAACTGAAATAAGTTGAATGACTAAAATTACTTAAAATAATTCAACTTAATTTATTTCTAAAATTACTTAAAAATAATTAAAACTATATAGACATTGAAAATGTAAAATTCAGACAAAAGCACATGATAAAATGACTAAATTTTAACGAAAATCATCTTTTGCTCTTAACTTTTTTACACATTTTTTTTAAAGCAGGCGACCATTCAACAATAATACTTAAAACATTTCTCAGTTTCATTTAGTTTATAAAAATAACTCAAATATAACTAAAATAACTCAAACTGAAATAAAAATGAATAAAAACTACATAAACATATTTAAAACCAACAAAAACGAATAAAAATGACACACAACGAAATTACTAAAACTTTAAGCAAAATTAACATGACAGCAAAAAAATATAAAAATAAAATCCGATTCAAATTATTAACAAAAACTATACTACTAAAATGACACTGGAACTGATTAAAATAATGTATTTTATCTTTGACATTGTTTCAAATTAAATATTTATGGTTCCTGATCAAAAAGACCTGTATGACTTCTGTAAAACACAAAAGAAGATATTTAGAAAAATGTTTCAGTGTTTTATTGTCTATGCAGTGTTGTTTGCTTTCTAACGTTCTTTAAAATATCTAAGAGAAAAGCAAGTCATAAATGCTTGCAATGACTTTAGGTTAGTAAATGACGGCAAAATGTTCGGTCCTTTAACCAGCTTAACCAGCACTGACTTCCTCAACCAGCTTCACCAAAAAGATTGGCGATTTTTCTCTCTAGTCCACATACTAGAAACCAGCTTAAACCTGGTATGTTCTGGTCTGGTTCAGTACTGTCCGATCTCCAAATAAATGCAGGTTACCGGTGGAAAGAGCCTCAGCTGTTTGCTAGCACTCAGCGACAGAGCAATTACTTATCGCTTTAATCCGCTTTATTATCCCGGCCCGCAGACTCTGATAAGTGAATATGCAGGTCCTTGAACCCAGGATCACGTTCCCTGGAGCCCAGAGTCGCTGCTTTAATATACGGCGGCTTTCCGGTCAATGTGGAGTTTACAGCAGCCAGCGGAGCCGTTGTCACCTAAGTCATGCCCACCGCGAAGACGCCGCTATTAAACACGCTCTGTTTTACGCTCCTGTCCGCCGTTATTTATCCCCGACGCTTTCCTCTCTATCAGACAACACGGCTAATGCAGACTTTTAATATGTTATTTACACATAAAAAACAAGCTATTTGTGTGAGGAGGGGAAAATAAATGGGCCGCCGCTCCCCTCGGCTCCGTTATATCTGAGTTTAACAATCTGGATTGCTAATAGAACCATTTATCATGAGAGCCGGTCATTTGTTTTATGTTAGGGGCCTGGGGCCCGCTCTCACAGACCTCTATGGAAATGCGAGCGCGAATTATGAACCCGAGCGCGAGTCACCTGATTTAAAAGGGAAAACAATGCATGTGTTCAATTAAAATGCGAGCAGGTGTCTCTACGGTGCGTTTTACTGGACGCCTTGCCGCTTCTCAATGCGTGGGGTTATAAATGTGAACTTGTGCACGGCGACCTTGGTGAACGGTGGCGTACGAATGCACTTTGCATGTTGTGTTTACATTGATGCATTTGGCAGACACTTTTATCAGGTTGCGTTCATGATGTATTAGTGCATGCATTCCCTGCAGGGACTAAAATTAACACTCACCAAGCGCCAAATGCGAGTAAAAATTGGTCAGTTGGCCAGTCATTTTTTTTAATTAATTCGAGCAATGGCTGAGAATGCGTTATGGTTTAGCGGTGTAATTATATAAGTATATAAGAGTTCTAGTTGCTTATAGCGTGCATTTGAAAATGCATTACGCACCGAACATCTTCTCAAGTTTCTCGAGTTTATAAATCTGTCAACAAAAGAGAAGCATCTCAAAAGTTTCCCTGCAGTTTTCTGCCAAAATAAAAGCTCTATGGTTTAATGTTTTTAAAAAAGCATTGTAATTGTACATTTTGTTATATAAATAATAATAATAATAATAATAATAATAATAATAATTATATTTATAAATATTTATATAAATATAGTATAATATAAATTATACATTATTATAAATAATGAATTACTATTATTATTACATAAATTAAAATTATTATTAATATTATTATTATTATTAAATACTTTACAAATCAATAGTATTATAGTGATATTTCTTTGTTTTGTTTTTAGTTTGATTAATTAATTCATTAATTAATTAGAAAGATTGCAATTAGATGTTTCCACAATTGTTTAATTAAATAATGCATATACAATTTTGATCAAAAACACTACTACTACTACTAATAATATTAGTATTAGTAATATATACATTCAAAATATTATTATTAGTAGTAGTATTATTAAATACTTTATAGTATTAGTAGTAGTAGTATTAAATACAGTAATATTATAGTGCTATATCCTTATTAATTCATTTTTGTAATTTCATTAAGAAATAAAATAATAATAATAAATAATGTTTTATTAGATATTTCTCCACAATTTACTCTGCCTGTTTTTTGTTTTTTTAATGAAACTGTGTACATACAGTTTTATGTCTGGGGAAAAAATATGTTATGGCTGAATTTTCTCAAGTTTTTTTTACATTTTCTCAAGTCACTGCCCATTGGCAGGTTAGTTCCAGGCCCTGATTTCCTGGAAATATTGCCTTTTGTTAATGCATTCAAATGCAGCATGCACGCATGCATCTTGATAAATGGCAATAAGGAGCAGCTTTTGTAGTGTTTTGTATTTATCTGAATTGCAGATTTATCCAGTATTATTCATGTATTCAATAGTGCAATTACTCTTTCTGCAGAAGTGAGATTGCAAAGTTTGGTGCAAAATATCACACTATATATAGACCACAAAAAAATCAATGCATTTCTACGCCGCCGTGAGGTTGCACAGCGGAGCAGCTGAGGTTGCTCGCGGGCCTGCGGGTAATGACTTGATTAACTGGAATCGGTGACTCACCACATACATCATGGTGAAAGTGAGTTAGTCGTGTTGCAGCGTGATTGATAGCCGCGCTAAGCGCCGCTGCAACCGTGATTTCTGCTGAGTCGGGTCAGTCCTGAGGGAACCGGCGGCCAGGATGCTTAACATCTTTACAGCCGCCACACAGACAATACGAGGGCAGGCGCAAATGCATACGCTTAAATGCATATTTTGCCGCATGCACTGTAAATAATGCAACTGCATATTTTCCAGTTTACGAAACCTTTTGAGTCTCAAATACTAAAAAATGCTGTTTTCTTGAAACCTCATAAAAACCCTTGTCAGACCAACAAAATTAGCTTAAATGTTGTCCTAACTAGTCAAACACAGTTGTCTGAACAAAGAATTTCATATTGTTGAAATGTTAAGGCGTTGTGAGTTCCCAGCATGCATTGCAGCATGAATAAATTATGCAGTTACTGTTATATGAATATTGGTTTGCTGTTTGCTGACTTCATTTTTTGCTGTTATTGTTAGCTATTTGTTGTACTATGATGTAAATAGATCATCTTTTTAAAATTTGTTGATTGCCATCATTCTTGAGGTTTGTGTCTCTAGTTCTGAGGCCTAGAGTATCTTCAACCACTTTTATCCATTTCCTGGATATCTTAGCCTTTTAGGAGATTTTACAAACAAAGACAACGTTGTCTACATATAGAGTTATCCATTAAATTTTCTATAACAATTCACTGTTTGTCATTCATAAATAAACGTGGTGACTTTTTACACATTCTTTTTTTTCATCCCGGAAACAGAAAGAAATAAATTACCTCAATGACAGTAATTGTTGAATTTTTCTATTAGGAATAAAAGACAATCAGCATTGCATGAACAAACAAATTTATATTGGCTCAACAAAGTATCTTTACTGAGAAGAATTAAAAAACTATTGTTGAGAGAACTTAAAAGTCTTACTGCATCAAGTGGCCTTATTTTTTAAGTTTTCTCAACTATTTATTTTTACAGTGTGCAAATGCAACTCTATTGATTTACGACGGCTTGTGTGCATGATTGAGTGCATTTAAGTGAAACGCCAATACGTGACGTCTCCGGAAAGAGGTTTTGTCTTGTTAAAATGACACTTTTTTGAATAATAAGCATTTAAAAACATGCCTTATCTGCTCCTCACGCATCCCACATCGCATTTTATGTTGCATTATTCAAACCTGCCGCATTTTGTTGGAGAACGAAGGGCGGGATGGATGGTTGCGGGCCAGAGCGTGTAAATAGTTTTTAAAGAGAGGCCAGTTACCGATAAGGACAGTTTCCTTTATCAACTGGATGAAGACAGTGAATAATTGACGCAGGCGGGCCTTTCCGTAACTCCTCGCAGTTCGGCGGAGACCCCAGGGGTCAGAGCGGCTGGCAGAGAAAAATGTGTCCGAAACGGCTCTGCGTCCACCTCCGACTGCAAAAGGACATCCACTAATCTTCCTGAGAAGGAGTTTTCTTTCTTCCCTTCCTTCACTCGTTCCTTCTAAATGAGTCTCTCGCAGGACGGCTTTGCAGGCCTACAGAGGCTCTCTCTCTCTCTTTAAAACAGTGCTCAGCTTTACTGTGTTTATATTCAGTAGTGCAGCAGGTCAAAGAGAAACAAACCGCAGAAACCCAGAGCAGCTGTACGTCCAAAGCAGGTTTTAGAGAATATTCACTTTTTCTTAGGAGTTTAACTGCAGAATCACTTTCAGAAAACTGATGCATTCTGAGAAATGAAGTGTACTTTCAGCTGTCATTTGTTGTTTACTCTTTCTGTTGTTTGCTCTTTATTCGTTCTATTGTTTGTTTGTTCTATCATTTGTTGATTTATTGTTTACTCTATCGTTTGTTTGTTCTATCATTTGTTTGTTCTCATTTGTTTGTTCT